>JAECUM010095631.1:0-43208 GCA_016617855.1 Megalonaias nervosa
TATATATATATATATCGATCAGTAAATTTTGCCACTTGTTAGATGCAGTTGATACCTAACTTCATTCGAATTGTTCCTCTGTATAATCAAAGTGGTACGTTTGATATCCACTAGACATCCTTAGTTTTTTTGCAAATCACTAACAGAAACCTGTCCATCATAATCATACCTCTATGGTAGAAGCACCAGTAAGTTAATCTATTACCCTTGACTTAAAATTAAACAAAATGAACAAATACGTTTTCTCCACTTACTATTGATTTGTTTAATTGAATAACTCTATATGGAAATGAATCAAAAATATACTGATCCCAAACCAGGAATATGTTTTTACTCCTTAAAATACTCAAAAGAAAAGAACCCGGAGAGGCCAGTCATTTCCGGAAAAAATTCATCCCGCCGAAAATAATTCTGAATTCGTTGATTATGACCATCGGTCTTTCGTGGAATAAGACTATTTTATATATCCAAGATTATACGAATATCTCAACAAAACACCGAAAACAAACATTCTAGATAACACTCCTCGTCATTATGGATGTCTGTTCCTTACATAGCAACATCCAATACGGGGAAGTATCACGGCCTGCAAGGAAGCATGAGATGGTATTCCTGATCCTTCACATCTTACATAATATGTGGTGAAGGAAGCTTCTGACACGTGTTCTTAATTAAACAATTTTGTGTTCAATAACCAACACCTTCTTCAAATTAAGGGAACTACAGTGGGCAATAAAATGACACCTTTCATGCAAATATTTTCATGGAAAGACTCGAGCAAAACCTCCTCAGTGAGGCACGCTATGTTACTCTAGGCTGGTGCAGATTTTTTGACGACATAGAATCAAAAATATTTTGAAACGGGCAGCAATTTAAAAAAAAGACTGACCTTTATTCTAAACCCACAGACTCTCTCCAGTATTTACTCTCGACCAGCTGCCATCCCCAGCACGTAATAAAATGTCTTCTTACATTATGTGCGTTCGAATCAAAAGCATATGTTCTAACCCGGCTTGCTTTGAATTGAGTCTCATAGAGCTCAAGGGGCACCTTAATAGGAGAGGTTACAAATGGAGCTACATTGAAGAGGATATTAACAAAGCTAGATTCCTTGAGATATTAGTCCTTCTGAAATACAAAACCACCAAATGAGTCCAGTTCGTGATTACTTTCCACCCCAAACCCCAAAGCTTAGATCATTCCAAAGCATAGCCACCAGACTGAATCCTCCGAACGTTTAAAGGGCATAGTTCGAGCAGATCCTATGGTTGCGTATCAGAGATCTAAATATCTGAAGGACCAAGGTAACTTCAAAAAAAGTCACAGACTGAGGTACGTATTGCTGCAAGGACAAGCGTTGCTAAATTTGTAAAACATGTACCTGAGATCAAAATTGTTAAGAAGTTCGACGACAGCCTTACTATCAATCAGAAATTATGATGCTAAGCCAAAACTTTAAACTATATTCTTGCAAGCAAGATCTATGCCACTCAATATTTTGTCGAAACCGTTGATTTCAGAAAAAGAATGAATAACCCTCAGAGCCACATTAGCAACAAAATCAACGCGAAACTCGTTAACCACTTTATCTCGACAGGGCATTCAGTCAAGTCTCTCGAGATGCTACCGATTGAATCTAACCGATGGTGGACCGATATAGAGTGTACACGTGAGGAATGACAATGGATACTACATTTGAAAACTGATGGTGAGTTTCGGCTAAAATAAAATAGTCTAATCTTCCCAATCTTATTTAAAAACTGCAGTCAGGCACCAGTTACCCAAAATAAATATTCCATAACTCTTTGCATTTATTATTATTATTATTATTATTATTATTATTATTATTCCTCCATTATCCCGCTACATCATTTACTTTGCATATTTACTTCAGGACTTCCATGCATGACTTGATTTTTCACCACGCATGGTTTCCGTCCATCCTGCACAATCATCGCTAGTAGAGTGATATCGGGCGGGTTAGATTTTTGGTATTTATATTGATTACGGCCCTCTATCTCCGACGACTTTGGCTTCTATTACAATAAATCACACTAATATACACGTGTAATCCGTGAAAATTATCAATATGCGACCATACAAGAGGATAAAGTCATTGGGTATAGAATGTGGTGACCTATATTAGTAACCGGCAAAATCGCCATTTCGCTATTACTAGATGATACAAGTTTTCGAGATTGTGACGTGACAAAAACAATGCTTGTTTTTATTACAAAAAGAAATTGCTCAGTTTTTACAAGATGAAAATCCGCTACCCCACAGTTCCTTTTTTGTGCTCGGAGTTGTCAGTGATTTTCCATTTCCGTCAATAAGGTTTCCATTTCGGCCGTGCTAATTAATTTATCCTCGATAGCTACCAGTACAGTTTAATAATCGTACTGAGATTACTTTGTGCTGCCACGAGAAGTTCCCAATAAAAACGTATTCGTGAATGTCACCATATCGAAATTATTTTGCTAAAACCATCTGAGACACCGGTTACTATTGATATAACCCCCAACAATAATCCAGACTGTTGCATCAGTGGTGATTGTCTTGGCTGTGATTCCAGCCACACCCAGACCAACAGTTGTTGCCCCGACAAGCCCACAAATCGCATCAACGACCACACGCGCACATGTGAATATTCATAATCAACGCGGTTATCTTGATAATTTAACATTGTACTTTTGCTCCGTTTCGATTATTTTTTTACGGCAGTAACATCGAGAAGCAGTCATATTTCTTCTATTAATGATGTGCTCGCGTAGTACAATTGCTCGACAGGCAGATTTTACAACCACTGAACCCACCCCGGTTACATATACCAACGAATATGTTTAACCAACATTGACTCGTCCAGGAAAAGAAAGATCTAGTCGACTATTTTATTCAACAAGGAGGCGCTTGTCCTTGTAACAGTTCTTGGGTAGCGACGAGAACGATAGTTTCAGAATTTAATCAATTATGTAATGAATACGGTTCTATTTGTAAGGGGTGATAGGCCCCCAGAACGGAACGCACAATCGCCAAACATTTTAGTAATCCCCAAGTAGATAATGTCTGATTGTATGACAAGTGTACCAGTATATTAGATTGGGTTAAGCGGTGAATTCCATTTCCTCGTTGTAGAAACAATCCCCGAGTACATTCATATTTAGTGGTGCAGTCAACGAAGGAGCGTTTATTTTGTCATGTGTCAATGCAATCATTCCAGGCTGGCCTCGTCTTGGTATTGGTACATCAGGGTAGTCCCAACGGTTGATTTCTATTTGGCCTTTGACAAGATTACATTTTAGCGTATGTAAGGGTCTGGTAATGCTTGATAACTATAACAGGTTTGATATTCAAAAATCACAAGCTCAACAACAATGTCAACAACAACCCACATCAACACATCATCTGGTTGAGTAACGTCCGTAAATATTAATAGACATCTTGTATAATGATAAGCATACTTTAATGTGAAATCAATAAATGTTTGCTGGTCTGGTGAACCGTCACATGCACGCAACGCTTTAACAACAAGACCTCACATTGGCCTGTCCAACAGAGTTTATACCGGTACAGTTGAATAAAATAATGACTTCATTTGGTGTTACAAGTCCATATGAATCGAAATATAATAGTTCTTGGGCAGTTGGGGGTTATATCAATAGTAACCAGTGTCATTGGGTGTCACTGCATATACAACCAAATGAGTCATGGTTAACAATGCTAAGGTTTTACTTGTGCGTGCGTGGCGCCATCGATGCAAGTTCTTTATGCATAAACACCTTGACTGACTTTTTACCATTGTAAGTGAATATTAGTTAATGGACGCGTGGCCTTTTGCGAGTTGTATCGGCTGAACAAAGACTTCTGCCTGATGGTATTCTGCGATTTGTTCTTGGTAATCGAAAGCCATTTTCCTTTTTTATTGCTTATTATGTACCATACGTCTACCAACCGCCTTTTTAAAGCCATTCCGGATGCTGTTCCGACAACCCCTAACGCCGCCCCTTTGCAACCACTTTAGCCGCTGCTGCAAATGACCCTAGAATAACTGCGAGAAATGGAAATATTCCATCGACTTGGATAGCGTTAATGTCACTGAAATATTTTTTCGTTTGGCCACTTTAAACTGATTAAGTTTTGTTTTGGGTCAAACACACGGGAGACAATTTCAGTTAACTGTGTTGGAGAAAATCTTAATGTACTTCCACAATCGTTTCTTATTGGGATTTTTATTTTCACAAGTTGGTTTTTTAATAAGGCCGACCATTAACATCATGATAGGACATAATTATTTTAAAATGTAAATGTTGCATTATTCTTTAAATTTTCTAAAGGCGCTTTAAGAACCTTCATTCGACGCACACTCTAGCAACTTAGTTGGGTTTTTTCCGGAACGAATCACAACATAACATTGGTAACCACCGGCTGGGGTCTCCGCTACACGTACGTGAAAATACAAGTCAAGCACGGATTGCTGGAACATTCGCAAATGTTGTAATGAAAGGTAACAAATCTGGTAAACAGGCTTTTAACTGATTGTTGTGGTCAGTTTATGTGAGTAAAACTCTTTTCATCGTGCCCAATTTATTGATGGTACAACTCTGAGAGAGAGAGAGAGAGAGAGAGAGAGAGAGAGAGAGAGAGAGAGAGAGAGAGCAGTTTGACCTCCATGTACAGAGGATGTCACTCCTTGCGAAGTGGGTGTTGCATCGGTAGTGTGCTGAGAGTTAAAGGGTTCGAACTATAGAAAGCCACTGAGTTGCCAATCCTGCTGTATGCATGCAAAATTCGGACAGTGTACAGGAGCCATGCCAAGAAGCTGAACCATTTTGGCCAGGGATACCTGAAGAAACGTATGAAAATATGTTGGCAGGACAGGGTTCCAGACACTGAGGTTCTCACACGAGTAGATTATCCAAGCATCTACACGCTGCTAATGAAATCACAGATACGATGTAAACGCCACTTGAACAAGGATGTTTCAAAGATTCTTTTCAGACATACCTGAAATACTTCAACATTGACACTGAGTCTTGGAAATATCTCTCACAGGATAGCTCAACCTGGTACAGTGTCATCTACACTGGAGTTAACAACTTAGAGTTGAGACAATTGACGAAGCAGCGCACTTCGAATTGCAACACGTCCACTATTGATCAATCGATTCCATGTAACATTTCCTGTCCAGTGTGCTACAGACAGTTAAGAGCAAAAATTACATTCACAGAAACAAAACCAGTTAATGATGTCACGGTTATTTTCGAACTCGAAGGACGAAAAAAAAAAAAAAATGAACAAAACCACATATCATTGGACTCATACAAACCTTTTATTTTATGATTTAAAGTCAGTGAGCCTTCAACATAACGATACGAACGAAAACAATATATTATTCATATTTGAAGAAAAGACAGAGGTCAACAAGCAAAGAGAGATACGATAACTTAAAGGCATTTAAGGCAACCATCAGATTGATAATTACTATCTAGAAACAATACTTAAGGGTATTAGAGAAGATAAAACCAACGATATTATGTTGTGCAAAAGCTACATCGAAAGCAGACGGCGAAAGTATTCCCTCTGTGGCCATGAAAGAGACAATTTTCAGAAAATCTGCTACCACAACTAATTTTTTTAATACCAGTTTAGAAATGATTGGATTGAACAGTATTGTCCAAGAATACAAGTATTTATATGAAAATATTCTAATGAGAAAACATATTAACAGTAAATTTAGTATCGATAAAGTTTAAGATTTGATTTTAAATATTAGCGGGCTTTGTAGCGCCATATAGCGTCTTAGTTTTTGGTCACGTGTTTCCACCCGTTGGGTTATACGGGCCAACTGTTGGTGCAGTAGCTTTATGGTAAGGAGCAAGGTTGTGACACGGATCGATACACAATGCAAGATACCCACCACTTTAATGATTCAAGTACAATAAAGGGTTACAAAACCACAGCAACAAAATTCAGTGAATCATAAAAATGTAATTCTTTAAATCACAAAGCATAAAAGTAGATTATAGATTTTTATCATTTGTATAATGTTGGCTAAACATTGCGCAATAATGCAGCATAAAAAGAAGTGTCTTACCGTAAGAAATATGTTTAAACTCATATTAAGATGGCATTAAGTATTTCAGCAATTTGATCAATATTTTAAAAGAATATGAAGTGTAGATATTGTAGTGTAGTATAGAGATTCGCATCATCGAACCAGACCGAATTATGCCGAGTTTAGCCAAGGAGTAATGTTCACAAGAATGGAGAATCGTTAGCATAAGTGAGATGTCGACACGCCCACAAAGAACCAGTTCATTTTTGCCTTGGATGATTCTAACATGCACTTGAAGGTGCAACAGGCGAGACCCTCTGCAGTTGATGATGCGGTACAGATAGCTGTTAATTTATAAGCATCCGCTAGAGCTGAGCTACAACTACAATGAGTTAAAAGAAATGTCTGTGGAGTATCAGCACAAGAAGACGATCATGGACCAGCTGTTAGAGAACTGTAGAGCAAATGTTGGAACTGACGAGATTTTGTTGTTGAAACTAGGAGTGAAGTACGGAGTACCCAGCAATCGAGACCGGTACCAGTTGTTTTAGTAAAGAAAAAGGATGGCACAACGAAGTTTCGTATCGACTACCGTGCCTTGAACGAAGTTACTGCGAAAGACTCCTACCACCTACCACGGATAGTCTAGTCGCTTGACTGGCGTGCAGGAGTAACGTGTTACTCGACCTTATACATGAAGAGTGAATATTGGCAGGTAGAAATGGAACCAAAGGATCGATCGAAGATGGAATTCGCAAGTATGCAAGGTTGATACGAGCTCAGTGTTATGCCGTTCGGGCTCTGTAATGCACTCGGAACCTTTTTCAAAACTGATAGAGATAGTTTTGGCGGGGCTTTGATGGTAGATATGTTTGGTGTACCTCAGCGATATAACAATGTTTGGATGCACCTTCAAAGAGGAGGTGGATCTTCTTCAACAAGTCTTTGACAGGTTGCTGAGAGCTGGTCTGAAGCTCAAGCCCAGGAAAAAACTTTTGTTTGCAAAGGAGGTCAAGTATTTGGGGCATATTGTGTCAGAAGAGGGGACACATGCCGATTCAGAGAAAGTGTCCGCGATCGTCTACTGGAGAAATCCAACGTCGCACATAGAACTTCACAGTTTGCTTGGACTATGCTCATACTACAGCCGATATTGCAGCTAGCCTACACCGACTGATCGAGAAATGGAGAATTATCAACCTTGTTTCGACGGGTTCAAGAGGCGACTGATGACCGGTCCTGTGTTAGCGTTTTATACGCTGCAAAACCCTTCATTCTAGACACAGTTGTGAGCGACAGTGGACTTACAGCCGTCCTGTTGTAAGTGCACAACGGAGGAGTGAGAGCTGTAGCTTATGCCTGTCGATCGCTAATCAAAGCCGAAAGACTATACTACATCACAAGGAAGAAACTATTGGCGGTAGTATTCTTTGAGAAGGACAACTCGCAAAATGGATCAGAGTCTTGTCACAGTATCAGCTTGAGATTCGGATCGTCCTGGAAGATTGTATCTTAATTCTGATGCACTTTCCAGTGGCCCATGTAGGCAATGCGATTTTTAAGAAGAGATACCAACCGGAAAAGAGGAAACAAAACTATGTAGCAATGATCCGGCGACAGACAATGAGCAGTGTATTGCGATTGAAATGCTAGTAGCTGCGATTCAGACGTCCTTTGGTAACAACGAGTTCGCCGAGGATCAAAAATCTGACCAGGATGTCTCAATTGTTATAAGCTGGGTTGACATCAGGCAACGATCACCGTGGGGAGAAGTTGCAAGATATGGCGTGTTGGTCAAGTCTTTGAAGAAATTTGGGAACAGCTAGAGATAACAAAAAATTATATACCCTGGCATTGCTGGGATTCCCATGACGGTGGAGAAATTCAAAGTCAAGCTATAGTTCCACGAGAAAAGAGAAATTATGTTCTACCAATTGCTCGTCTTATGTGCAGTGAATGACACCTATGGATTAGAAAATCCCTAGAGAAGATCACAAAATGGTATTACTGGGTCATACTTCAGAAAGATGTGTTTTTCTGTTATTACGACCCTCTGGTCTTAAACTAAGCAATAGAAAAGAACGAAAATTATCATGCTTCGTAAAATTTAAAAAAATACAAGAAAAATTTGTTAAAAATCATACAGTATTGCGAATTAACTACCAAATAATCCAAAAGGTTATGTCACCAGTCCTAATGAATAAAATGCTAAGTAAATTTAAGTGGTGTTTGAAATAAGAACCAACACTGAATGTGCTGAGTTGACTTTAGCAGCTTGTGACGTTTAGATGTGCCATCAGTCTTTTGATGAATCACACTAAAATAATTTAAGATGTCTTTGTCTGAATTCACTATATTTTCAATTTAATGTTTCTGTCCAAGATTATTATCGATGAGTACTTTGCATTTCCAGTGAATAATAATCTGAATAAATAATTCCACCCAAATGAAATACTGAACACAACATTAAGACTGATTCTGTCTACAGTTGTTAAATCAAGAATGGATAATTTTCCAAGCAAACAACATTTTATATAAAAAATAAGACACAAAATAAGAGCTAGGATGTAGGTCCAATGTTAATTTCTAGACAATTCTAAATTGTAAAATGTTACTAATTATAATAAAGAGTATGGTAAACATCACGTACAACAGGATATTCCATGGGGAATACCAATGACCTAGACCCAGACCCAAATAAATATGTTTACTTTTATTGATAATGTTCATAATATTAAACACAAACTGATACGGAAATATTAACTGTGTATTATTTGTTTACCAACATAAAAGTTACTGGTCAGGTAGACAATGAACTTGATTTTGAACGAAGTCAAGTCCAAAATACAATTTATACATAACATATAATCATGGAGAAAAAAGCCTAACAAATACAAAGTATATATATATATATATATATATATATATATATATATATATATATATATATATATATATATATATATATATATATAATGTGTGTGTGTGTTTGTGATGTCAATAATATGCAGCCTGTATGAAACTAAAGCCGTCAGTACAGAAAAGCCCCAATGCAGCTAGTTGAAACGCCCATGTCATAGCGATCATCCATTTGGGGGGTGGGGAGGGGTCGGGTCTATTGTTGAAAAGCTGATGTTGATATGGTCATCCATTTGAGAGTAGATAAAACTATTTTCAAGATAGCCACGATGGTGGCCATATGGAGGGTTAGTCATTTTCATTTAGGACTAAGTAGACACCGTAAGAACTCTTCTGATGACAACTACATATCATTTAGGAATAAGTAGATACCGTAAGAACTCTTCTGATGACAACTACATATCAAAATGACTTTCCCTTTAAGAGAAGTAGTTTAAAAATGATTTTCAAGACGGCTACATATTGGACGCAAAGTCAGTACCATTTTAATTTAAGATCAACAAAACGTTATAAGAAGTCTTTTAGTGAAAACCCTACGATAATATGACCATTCAGTTAGAAGAAGCAGTGATAACAAGATTGTTGTGATGGTCATTGTGACAGCTATTGTAGACTCCATATCATCACCATTTTCATTTAGAACCAGGTAAAAGACATAAGAAGTATTTAGGTGAAAACCCATCCATGTCAATATGACTTTCCATTAAGGAGAAGTGGAGATGAAGAGATTTTGGAGATGGGTCCTGTAGTGTCCATATTGGGCGTTAGATCATTTTGTACCAAGTAAACGTTATAAAAGTCTTTCAGTAGAAACATCCTGTTGATGTGACCGTCCATTTATTGGGAGTACAGATAACAAGATTTTCACGATGGCCGCTGTGTGGCTATCATATTGGATATCATATTAGTACTATGCCCATCCAAGACCAAGAAGATATCATCAGAAGTCTTTTGGTGAATACCCCACTTCAGTATGACTTTCTGTTCAGGAGTAACTGAGATAAGAATATTTTCAAGACAGCTGCCGTGACGGCCATGTTGGAATTCAAACCTGCACAGTTTTTAATTATGTTCAACTAGATATCATAAGAAGTATTTTAGTTGTTATGTATATCTGCATTGGTTGTTAGTTATCTTTATTATTTTTTATTTCATTAACTGCTGTTTATAACTTAACATTTTAACTAGTAGCTGACCTTGTCCAAAATCAGTGACAATTTTGTAAACAACTTTTTTTTTCTCTTAGTGAGAATCATTATATTAAGCTGAGTCAAGATCATTGTACTTTTATAGCTAGACTACGTGATGATTGTCATATGTTTTACAATGATTTTTATGATTGACTTTCTAATTAGAACTAAGATCCTTCTATAACAATGTACTTTTGACCCTTATCCCGGTCCCTTGTTACGTCTTAGTTTAAAATATAAATCTTGTTTATTTTAAAATTAGTCATTCATGCTTTAAGACATTAGCATTATCAATTTTATTATTGTAGTGTCCAGAAATTCGTTCGGGCTGGAATTTATTTATTCAAAATATTTAATTCAAGTGATTCTTTTCTGTAAATATATACTCGCATTTGTAGTGAAATTTCAAATAAGGACTTAATTCCTGGATTGTATTATTGTCATCCTACAAAAAACTGTTGGCACATCAGCATAATACGGACCACCACAGGCATACCAACACCTTCAACGTTGGTTTTAATTTAGATTTCCACTAAAGTTTATCCAGAACTTTAATTATTATGGCTTGCGTCTGTAATTCTAGGATCAGTTGGAATTTAATTCGCAATAACGTTTGTTCCATTAATATATTTTCACTTTGTATTCCTGGGAAATAAATTATTTTTTGAATTGTACAAAGCTTGTTGCTTCTCACTCTGTTCTATTACCTATTTTAAGACCATTGAGTCATAATATAGTGAAAACCCCATGTTGGTCTGACCATCCATTCAGGAGCAGTAGCGATAAAAATAATTTCAAGATGGCTGCCGTGGCGGCTGTATAGGACCTCAGATCGGCACTAGTTTCATTTGGGGCCAACTAGTCATCATTAGAAGTCCTTTAATGGAATGACCATATTGACCGGACCATCCGTTAAAGAGAATTAATAATAAGATTTCCAAGATGACCGCTGACAATCTGTAGCTTTTGTCCATATTTGTTGCTGCATAGTATATCCTGACCCTCCAAAGGATCTGTTTTACAGGCATCAGGACATTCTATTTAATTTCCTTTGGAATGGAATGTGGTGCATCCTTGTCAAAAATTATCAAGATTGTGGCTCATAAATGTCCCACTCTCAGTCTTTCTTTCTTATTCTCAAATTGTGACGAGTAATAACTGACTGACTCCCTCAACCATGCTCTCTTTAAAACTCTAATGACAAATATTAGAAAATATGAAGCAAATATGAACAAGTATCAACAACTTTCTGCAAATTATTCGTACAGAGAATCACCTTTTCAAGTACAGAACAAATGGAATCAACATAATCAGAAAGATTCTACAATGGTTGAATATTGATAAATTTACCACCTGTCACACGTACAGAGGATACAGGGTTCCAGAGGTTTAAGTTTTAAATCAGTCATCAAATTGTCCATAGAAATGGTAGATTGCTTAAAATAATAGTTTCAGCAATACATCCTTGCACATTGTGTAGTGAGCAGTTAGACACACTAATACATTTATTCTTTGAATGCCATTGTGTAAAAATAATATAACTTAACTTTATGCCACTATTGAGAGACGATGTGGTACACAAGTAGTAACAGGTTGAAACCGGATGGGATTGAATCTAGATAAAACGCTTACGTGAATGAGATATTTATTTGAATTGCATATGAATTATGAATGAATACGACATCGTACTCATGTGCATAAAGTAAAACAATGGATGCAACAAAATGATGCGTACAAAGTTCAATACTGGATATCAAGAAAAGATATCGTTTATAAATGGTCAATGCATGAAACTTATAAGCAAGTATGACTGATGTATGCATCTATCAACAAATATTATAAATGTATGGAATTTAACAAGTACCAGAACTGTGTGAATTCACCAACATATACGGCTGATCTGCGGAACTATATATAAGTGAGACTATTTATTGAATTATGGACAAGTCTGGCCAAAGTATGGCTCATTGACAAGTATGATGGATGTATAATTTTCACACATATATTTATTTACTTTTAAACGTTTTGAATGAAGGTTTCTATGGTGCCCTGAATAAATTCGCAAGCCTATATCTTAGACCGGTAACTATAATAAATCTGTTTCTGATTTGTTGGCTCGTAGCTGAGTACGCATCAGCTAGCATACGAAGCATGGAATTAGACCGACGAGCTCAGTAGCATCACGGAGAACAAGTACAGAGATTCACTACTTTCACAATGATGTGGGATTCTTATTCTCCGCGGTTTTGTGAGCACCGGATAGCTAAATTGTTCCGTGCGCCCAGCATAGATCGTAGGAATGAATGTATAAATAACTGCCGAAGACATCGAAATTAAACAAGTTTTTTCAGTGTATTAGCTTGTAGTATGCTACATCTTGTACGTAAGGTGAGAATACATATATTATATAATTTGGTCATTAGTTGTTTGCAATTTTATAAAATGTACAATTGCCTTTGGGCATTTCTCATCACTACAAGGCTAACCTGTTTCAAATAAATGCCTCTCTACCTGCATATTTGGTAAACCAAGCACAATCTAGCTTATTCGGGTTTATTTTGTCAATATTTTAAGACTCAGCAGCGCCACCTGCGAATAACACATCCTATCCATATTATATCATTTGTCAAATGCAAGTCAGATAAATCTTGATAATGCGATCTTTCTTAAGAACAAATTCAAATTTCATTCAGTGCCCAATACGTCCTGTGGAAAAATAAATGATGTCATTAATATGGTTTAATATATCCGTTTGAATCTAGGGTTACTCCCAGACGACGATGAGATGTAACAAATCAACTTGTATCTCCTTGGAATTGAAGGATGTGGTAAATAACTCAGTTACTAGCTGGTAAACAATACATATTATTTTCTTTAAATATTAGCAAAAAATGATCCAAGTCTGAAAATTTCTGATGAAATTTTGTATAAACAAATGTCAGTGGAACCCGTTTGTAGCGATGAGCAAACTGCTTGTATAATACATGTTAAACTCGCACTAAATCGTGAATATAAACAAGAAGCAGGAAAAGCCCAGAATTGATCCACGTGAGACATCAATAGAGGTTTGAATAAAACTGGAATATTCATGGTGAACAATCTCCCTCTGAGCTCTGTTTATAATATAATCTTCTAACCTCCATAATTGATTTTCCTAGACACCTCAGCTATTAAATTTTAAGAAACCCATATGCCATATTCTATCAGTAGCATCAGATATATCACAGAAACATTATAATGCTTGTTTGTTATCGGCTATTTAATTCCATGAGAATTTTGCCTGTGATGAAGTCGTTTTAAACGTTTCATAAGCACTCTCTCGTGGGCTCGTGTGTCATGATTCCATTTGATACAAAATCTTATACCGAGATTTTTCTTTCACATGCAAACAAAGACAGTTCTGTTTTCCCCCAAGGGTCCTCACAATGCATTTAACACCGACCTGAAATAGTTTACATTCTATCTTGACAATGATGATACATTATTAAAGTCAGATTTATTATTAAAATAAAACTTACACTGTTATTTATTCTCTTACAGTATTTAAAAAGATATGGAAATTCATATTTACAAAAGCGCACTCAGCATGTAAATTCAGGGAAGCAATTTTGTTTTATTTTTACGCACATAGACAACGGCGTAGGTTCCAATCGAACTCAAATTCTTCCTGTTTGTCGAATATAAGACAATGCAAATAATACATTTCAATTTCTTTCAAACAAGGATGGTACAACCACGAGATATAATTAGGACTTATCCGTGGGACAATATTTAAATTCTCCATTTTGAGTTTGAATAAAACATTCAAATTTACAACCTAACAAAGCTCACCACCACAACAACAAAACTGATCAAAATAGGTCAAGATCATACAAACTGCTCTTTCCATAATGTACCTACAGACCTGTATTGCGCCGTTCAGCTGGTGACGACCATGGCGTTCCTTGACCCTTTCTAATTAAATCGTTCGTATGAAGCAAGCTTTATAATAATAATAATAATAATAATAATAATAATAATAATAATCTATAATAATAACAATAATAATAACAATACAATATGAGACTCTGACTTACAATCTAATGTAAAAATCATTATTTTTACAGCTACCCCAGACCACCAGACCACATAAAACGAAATCTTGTGATGTAATTCCTGGCACTAACTGTGATCAGACAGCTGTATAATGCATTGCTACATAGTTACTAAATGACAATTGCTCGATTATTACAGGAAATTCACTAAATGTCAACTGATAACGGAATATGGATGACTTAGCTCTGAGCTATCGGTTTCTAGAAGCACGCTTATTTATTTACAATGCTGTTCTAGTATTGTTAACCTTCGTTAGGATAAACCAGTTGTAGTTGGAATACATCGTATGTATTCTGCGGACTCTCAGATTTATTTTATTTCATCTTGTTAATCTTGGAATTTAACTGCTATGTAACACACCAAACAATTGCAGATTTTCTTTGAATAATTACACTTTTGTAAAGTCATTTGCGGCAAACATTTAGAATGGTCCAATTGTGTGACACAGAAAACGAGAAGTCATTATTTCACAGACACCAATTTTATGTTCATAAAACCTGAAATAACAATTTTACTCACATTCTACGGCCATTATTATCTAGACTCCAATTGACGGTTTGGGTTGTTTCATCAAAATTTAGGGTCTCTGACGGAGCCAGACAACTAATTGTATTATGATGTAACTTGAGACTGTCAATAAACTAATGTTTTCGTTAGCTCTTGATTAGTCTCGCTTGGTGAGACGTTATGAAACTTCAACTGTCGAGGAAACTCTATTTTTGAACTGGAAAGACAAGGGGGACTTTGTTAAAATGTTTTGCAATGTATAAGTTTCTTTCTTAAATCATACATTTAAAAGAAAAACAACATGGGAGTGCCCATCGTTTTATGGGGGAATATTGGACTCGGGTGCTACTTATATATAAATGTATGCCATTTCCCATAGATTATAATGATGACAACAACAATAACAACAACAAAATAACAAGAACAACAGCAATAATAATAATAATAATAATAATAATAATAATAATAATAATAATAATAATAATAATATTATTATTATTATTATTATTATTATTATTATTATTATTATTATTATTTTATTGCTCATCTATAGCAAGTGGCCATGAAACCTAGAAAATTTTAAGTAAGACATCCAGTGTACGAAAACTAATGATAGTGAGCTTCATTTTAACATCTAGTTTTCAAGTTTTCACCTTTTTGGTTTAGATATTTACCCCAAAATGAGACAGAAAAGAACAAACCTGTCAAAGACAGACGGACGAGCATGTGTGTGAGCGCAATCACAATATCCCACTCATTGTTAAAATGTGTGTATTAAATAACAATTACTAAATAACGATGAGCAAACTCAGCGACTGAAATCAGTGCAATATGAATGTGGGTCAATGTTAAAAGTGGTACTATCGGGAGTTATGAGCCGCAATGCTGTAGATGTCTGTTTAATTGGTGATACTTTAAACTATAATCATTTTCTAATAGCTGTAAAAGTTACTTATCACTCCTGTAATACATATTTTGAAGACAATAGCCTAAAAGAAAACTTTCGTTTGCTGCAGCAGTGGGTACAGTGAAAAACAAAATGATGTATCGATTGCCGCAATAAATGAACCGTTTTTCACGCATCGTATTTTTTTAAATTGGCGCTGCAATATGTGTATCATCCATACCCATGGCAATTCCACATCATCATCATTTTTGTTATTATTATTTTCGTTATTATTGCTTATGTTGTCGTTGCTGCTGTTGACTCATAGATGGAATTTGAAGAAATTTTTGTCAATATTCTCCAGAACATCAGTGGCACTCCCTTATTTTCTTTTAAATTTGCGATTTAAAAACAATTTAAATAGGATTTACAGAATCGTCCAAAATATTTAACATTAATAATAATAATAATAATAATAATAATAATAATAATAATAATAATTTAATAATAATAATAATTTACTACTACTACTACTACTACTACTACTACTAATAATAATGATATTAGAAAAATAAACAACAATCGGCATAGTCGTCGTTGTTGTTATACTTATACTTATACTTATACTTATTATTATCATTATTATTATTATTATTATTATTATTATTATTATTATTATTATTATTAGTATTATTATTGATGTTGCTTCTGTTGTTAAGGATTAAGTGAAAGATATGCGGTATTTTAAGAATAATGCTAATGCCAATTCTCTGTCATGATCGTCATCGTCATTCTTTTTCTTCTTCTTCTTCTTCGTCTTCTTCTTCTTCTTCTTCTTCTTCTTCTTCTTATTATTATTATTATTATTATTAGTAGTAGTAGTAGTAGTAGTAGTAGTAGTAGTAGCAGTAGTAGTAGTAACAGGACCTCTGGCGCCCGTAGTTTTATCGTCCCAAGATATCGGGCGCCCGGGGTGACCCCACCGCCGTTTAGTTTTTTTTATGCACCAGTAGATATTATTAATGATGGAAACTTCATTTGCCGTGACAAACTTTCATTTTATCACATTTTGTTTACACTGAATATTGCTACAAGTTTACCATATTACTGGCAAATCTAAGGATAATGTGAATCAAACGCAATTGAAACACGCAAACTTGCTCATAGTCTCAACTCAGCTGATCTCAACATCCTGTCACAGGCTGAGTCAGCGATCCTGAAATTTGATTTTCACACTTTATTAGAGGAGATAGCCAAAATGGAGGATTTCGAGCCGTGAACCATCCATTGGGGGTCTTGGAAAAAAGCTTGCAGAAGCGGAGTAAAATCGTAATTTTAATGTCAGATTAGTGATTGATGAATCGTAAAAGTACTAAACTTTCATGCCAAACAGATATGTACGTGATTTTCCGTTATAGTTTTGCATATGTAGATTTGGTGGCAGATTTTACCTACAAAAATCACAATACAGGCTTCCTGTGCCAAGTTAGATTTGGGTTTGTGGGGTTAGCGTCATTTTCAGCAGGTAGGTTATACATGGTGATCAATACATTTTGTTGGAGGAAGAACCAGGAAAAAAGAACTGCGATGAACCAGCTACAAAGAAAAGCTACTGGCAAACTTTTTCACATACCCTAGTTGGCCTAGTCGAGACTCAGACAGTCAGTCATCTGTAAAGGCCACTCACCCGCACGGGAATCATGTGCTGTGTCAAGCTTTTCTAGGAAGTCTGATCTTCCTATTGACTAGAAACTTTATTTCCTTTGCCAGACTAAACACAAGAGCCCTTGCAACTTCCTGCAAACTGCTCAAGCAAAGATGTTGGTTGTCGGGTACATATAATCTTCGACAGTTCAACGAATTTAATGCAATTGCCGTAAATATTAAGATACAACAACTAGATACAGACTCTGGAACAGAGGCAAGAAAAGATTAGTCTGAATCTGGAAGGGCGCGCAAAAGAAAAGGAGGATCCAGAGAAAACTAGACGATCCATTTCTGATCACAAGCAGAAAAAGAGCACATAGATGTATATATCTTATGTGACAATGTTGCGGTCCTGCCGGACTTCACAAGGTATCAATTGATGTGCTCGATTTCAAAGTAAGAAAGTGAGCAACAGAACTCTACGATACGCAGTTGTTGGCAAAATTAGGAGGTGTTATGATGACTACCGATGTCCAATACCACATGAAATGCCTGACAAAGTTATATAAAAGTGCTCAACAACTGCGTAGCGAAACAGCATACAGTACAAGCGAAGGGTCTTTACATGGCAGAGCCTTTGCTGAGTTGGTCTCAACGATAGAAGAGTAGAAGAGGTTGGGATTCAACAGGAGCAAAACAAACGTGCTCAGTATTGCTAATCTGCAGTTATTATGTGTCAAAGCAGTACCGGTGCAAACTACAAGACTAAATTCGAGTACTGGCACGGATTCTGAATATGAGAGTCCTCAGTCAGTGAAGTCCTACTAACATTTGGCTGAGACAATGCAGCAGCACTGATACAAACTAGCGATCGGGACTTTGATTTAGCGGCATTAACACTGCTGACAAATTCAGCCAAAATCATCCGTCGATTTCTCATCAAAAGTTAAACAGACATTCAATGGAGGATTTCCTGCAGACTGTCAAGAAAAATCTGCACCCATATCTCTTCATATACTAGTGAATATGATACAGGATAGACCACAATTCAAAGAGAAATTTGTTTGCAGAGCAGCCTGAATCGAATGCATTTATATCCATTTTACAACAGCTGGTGTTTAACTGCGCGAAAACTCGGACCAACCTAACTACCTATTCAGCAAGTCATCGACACAACGGAGATACAAAAACATCAGTACTGATCTATCTTGCCCTAACGGGCCATGGAGAAATAAGAAAGCCAGGTCTAGTTGACATCCTTTACAACATTGGGTTGTGCATTTCTTCCGATCGTGTGCATGCTATCTCAACAGATATAGCCAACAAATTGTATGCTATGTGTGAAGAAAAAGCGGTGGCGTGCCCCCTTCCTCCAACTTTCCAAACATATCTACACAACAGATGATGTCTATAATATAGACCATATTCATAGCTTCACAAAAGTAACGGATTAATTTCATGGCACCGGCATTTCTTAGATGCAGCACCCATCAGCAGAAGCTCAAGGAATAGCACGTGATGTCTCAGTAATTCGATGAAGCGTGCAAAGGAGCAAACGGATGATGTACTGTCTCCTTCATACATCAGTATGCTTCGGCAGCTCTGTATAAAACCGTTTCTATCGTGCCTCATGCAATATGACCTGTGAAACCAGAAGTAAATACCTAGTCAATCCAATGCACAAGCAAAGGAATACAAATGGTTGGATAATCTGAGGTAGCCACTTGGCTAAGTTCTGCTCTCTCTCTCTCTCTCTCTCTCTCTCTCTCTCTCTCTCTCTCTCTCTCTCTCGAAATCTCGTAGAAATTTTCAAGAATGAAATGGTCACTAATGTTATTCGAAAATAGAACAATGAGATCTTGTAGCAAATCACCGCGTCTTGTAGATAGTGATGTTCAAGAACATGATCCAAATGCAACTTCCGAAGCGAAAATAAAACAATTTCTTTCGAAATTGCAATGTTACATGGCATGTCGATATATATCAAACATGCATTAACTATAGTGAATCTATTACAAAACAGACATAATCTGGCCCATCTTCCTTTTAATACGAGTTATCCGCACCGTCTGAGTGTTTTTCAGGTAGAAATATAAGGCTGAAATTGTCTAAACGCCCAGATTCGTAGAAAACAAAAGTGATGTTTTGTTTACAACAAAGTTTTATGGCATTTTGATTTTTTTCTTTAAAATTGTCAATGATCTACCAATTAAGTACTGGTCTTTTTTGGTTTTTCAAAATGTTGTTGTGCCATGTTGTACATAAAAGAGCTAAGTTTCAGCAATTTCACCTTATTTTGTAATTGTTCTGTGTTCTAAGTTCATAAATTGTTGTGGACATACCATTAGTACTGAAAGGGGACGATATAGGGACAATGGGAAAATACGTTACAGACACCCCCCCACCCCCGGGACGATATAGGGACAAGATTTATAGGGACAATTGGCACACCCTGGCCTATATAGGGACAAAAAATATTGGGACTATATAGGGAGAATAGGAATGGAACAGGTGGGGTGACGTCACGGTACTGGCAACAATGTTGCAAGTGGCTGACCTGAATACGCGCGGTTACCCTAGGTAGAGACAAATACAATAGAGACAGAGACCTATACAACATAACCATAGATTGATGAACATCAATTTATCATACCTAAATTATACAATCGACTAAAAACATTTTTAAGCAAGAGAGGGTAAATCTTTTCGAGGCAATTGAGCGACCCATTACACATAAATTATACAATCGATTAAAAAAAATTTTAGGCAAGAAAGAATAAATCTTTTCGAGGCATATGAAGTGGCACTGAAAAGGGCCGTTGGTTTTTAAGTTAACACCATTTCGTTAACATAGATGACATCTCACTGATCTTCTTCTATTTCTTAAACTTCGTGTAACCTCTGGACCGTAGGTGAGGACTGGCTTCAGACAGCCTTGCCTCTCCACATAAGTCCTTCGTTTGCAAACAGTTGTCTATGAGATCCGGATGATGATCCATGTTGATTTAACATACACAGGTAAGTCTGTACGGAACAGCATCGACGATACGAGAGTAGAGGATTCAACGTTTCTCCACATCTTGTGACGCGAACAGGTGAAGGGAATGAAGTGAACCGCGTTTATTTATAGTGGAAGACCGGATCGAAACGGATTGAGATTGTTCACCAATCCCAACACGCATTACAAAATTCAGTCACTTCGCGGAGTATGTCTTCCAATCCGAAGAGAGCTATCTATGACGTCACATTCCATATATAGGTGCGCTAGCGTCTGTACGCAGCGAATCGATGCGACATTGTTTTTGAAACATGACGGAAATTAAGAAGACAGTGAATTGGGGTGCACAGGCAGTGGAGACGAGAAGCGATGGCATAGCAGCGGCTACCAAAGTCAACACAGGTCTACTTCCAGAAGAGGTCGATTTTAACTGGGATCTAGTGGATTTTCTCTCTTCTTCGCAAGAATTTGTTCGGTACCAGCACCTTCGCCACCTTCTCCTTCTTTACCACACGTCAAGGATTTTAAACAGAGACAGAAAGAAGACTTGGAGAAATTTTTACAACAGCAAAAAGAGGCAGAACAAGCTTTTCTCCTTGAACAGCAACAGCGAGAAGAAGAAGAGGCAAGAAGGAAACGACAGGAAGAAGCAGTGGCGTAGCTTGGGGAGGGCGGGGGGGGGGTGACAGTTGTCCCCGGGCGCCATGTGCCAGGGGCGCCAAAATGAGGAAAATACAACTATTCGTTATCTCAGATGCACTCGAAGGGGGCGCCAAGTTTATATTTTGTCCCCGGGCGCTAAAGTACCCTCGCTACGCCACTGGGAAGAAGAAGAATAAGAGAAAAAACAAGATCTAGGAGAGAAGGAGAACAGTGAAAGTCAAACGGTAATGGTACTCTTTGACATTTTGGCAGAGTTAAGGAGTCTGAAACAAATGTATCAGACTTCTTTATTACGACCCAGGAGAAAAAGACCTTCCAGAGCCAAACGGCCCAACCCTGTTAGTACGCCTGAGATACCAGCCCTTGCGATTTCTACCCAATCATCGACAGGAGCAGGCCAAGAAGTTTGCCTTGGCCTTGGCAAAGGCTTAAGGCAGTTAAAGCTGATTGCTTCTCGTTCCTGAGTTTGTTTTTCTTGTTTTTTAAAAAAAAGAAGCAAATACCCAACGGTCCTTTTCAGGGCCACCCATTTCTTTCGAAAAGAGATAGTATTCATTTTGCCTTAATCAATTAAAACTCAAAATCCCTTTTTTAACCCTATGATGTACGTGTGTGAGTGCGTGAGTGTAGGCCCTTATTCTAAAAAATCAAAACCAGGAGACACTTAAGTTTTTCTGTCTGGTCTATTCTGGTATAAATTTTACAATTCAATTCACAACACAACACAATACTTTTAAAAAAGTTCATAGACTTCTTCTGTGTTTTTTTCTCTTTCACTCTCTCTGTTTTCTGAATTTCTTCACTTTCACAGGTTTTTCCTACTCTTCTTCCTTATTTTTTTCCCGTCTTTTTTTCTTTTCTTTCTGAACGTGTCGGGGTTCTTCCTTTGCCGAAGTCGCCTCTTCTTCCTCCTGCTCCTGTTGTTTCTTACGACAGTCTCAAGACTAATGTCATTTCTCTTGACAATGATAACAGGTATCTTGACTTTTGTCTCTTTTGACACTGGTCTTGCTTTTTTGACGGTCTGGACATTCTGTAGCCCAATGCTCTTTCGTCTGATAGATATAGCAAGTATCTTGACTGTTATCTCGAAAGGAGGGGGAGTAGTCCGTCAGCTTGTCTGAAAAAAACTTTCGTATGACACCTCACAAAGCTCTGATCAGAACTGTGTGGGTTCTTCCATCGTGCTGGTCGGTTTGAGAGTGAAATGAATACTGGGAGGGAAGGCACTAGCTCTTTATATATACACTGGTCTGACATGGATATAAAGGTGTCCATGGCGTTTCAAGTGTAGTCATTTGACTTTTTGCAGTCAAGATGAAACGATCGCATCATTTCGTGAAGAAAGGAGAAGAAAGTAAGAGGCAGAAACGTGACTTATCGCATCGCACAGTAGCTGAAATCTTGGCTCAAATTCATGCCAGCGATTTTGAAGATGACATGAGTAAGCCAGAATCCAGACCCAGAGAGTCTACACCCAGTCAAAGTCCGCCATCACCACCAATAAACCCTGAAAAGTACTACCACATTCGAGAAACGGACAGACGCTCCTCTAGAAAATGTAGAACCACAGCCTACACGTACACGGTGAAGTTTAAAGATTTCAAGTCCGACGTACCGTTGGAGAAAGCAGAGGGGTTCATCACCGATGTGTGGGATTCTTTGTTAACCACACTGAAATAGCAATGTGAAGCCAAAGAAGAGGACCGCTTGAGACTTTCCACTTATCACGACAGTTTGAAATAACCCGTTTGGATCGAGTTTAGCAGCCCGGCAGAATTGACACCTTCCAAAGTCATCGATAAGATTCAACACGTACAGCAATCCAACGACAAGTTTCACATCACTGACGGAAAAACGACACTGTTCATGACCCACGTTTCACTTCCCCAAGGGACCGGACAGCGAAAAAAGGTATTAATTGGTGGACGACCTTCGCAGCGTCAAGCTCACCCTCGTTCAAATTAACAATCCTTAAGACAATGTGTTTTTAGCCAGGGCCATCTTGGTGGGACGGACGTATGCCAACAAGAACGACACAGCAGAATGGAAAAGAGCTTGGCAAACAAATAAAAAATCGGACCGAGCGAAACAACGAAGAGAAGCAGAACTCCTGTTACAACAAGCCCGCCTGTCCAAAGACACACCCTGTGGCATTCCGGAAGGGCAAAAATTGCAAGACGCCTTGGCTCCACGCTACACGTTGAAAGTACATCCTCAAGAAGTGCTCGGACCTCTGTTGTTTCGAGGCAAAAATTTCAAAGACGGAAAATACATTCACGTCTATCGTCATGATGAACATTTCGATACCATTACCAGTATCACCGGATTCCTGGGAAGCGGTTATTACTGTGAGAAATGTGACTATGGCTATAACAATCGAGAGCAACACAAGCATTGTGGATCGAAATGTGAGGGATGTTTGGTCTCTAAACCCTGTCTGGACGAAGGACAAGAATGAGTGCATTTCCCAACTTATCAGCACACTTTTGTCAGTCCGACCTGTTACCAACAACATCTGAAAACGCAAGGTTCATAGCTGAAAAGTGCTTCTCAGCTACTGAGATTGTGTCCAACTTGTGGACAAATGATACGTACCAATAATACCAAGGCGCACGTATGTTTAGGAAAGAAGCAATGTCACATTTGTCACCAAATCGTGGACTTTGAACACCAATGCTACATTAAAAAATACCATTCCAAACATGAAGAGGAAGATGAACAGAAGAAGAAAGGGAATTTCATCATTTTCGATTTCGAATGCATGCAAGAGACCGGCATTCACATTCCTAATTTCTGCGTGGCTCACCGAGCGTGCGAGAAGTACATCCAAGAACCTATCTTTAGTCATTGCCCTCACTGCAGCAAGATTCCTGGAGGACGTGAAAAAATCTTTCGAGGACCAAACACGTTAGCCGATTTTGCCCAATGGATCTTAGACCCTATCGAAGAGACGTGGAGCCAAGAGGACATCGAACATTACGGAGATTGTCATCGCCATGCCACGGTGATGGCTCACAATTTCTCGAGATACGATGGACAGTTTCTTTTGAGATACTATACGGGACAAAGTACCGAACGTCCTAAAGTGACTTTGAATGGAGCCAAAATCATTTCCATGCAAGTGGGACAAGTGCATTTTAAAGATTCAATGAGTTACTTGGCCATGTCTTTGAGTCGAATGCCTGAAACGTTTGGAATGACAGAGATGGCCAAAGGCTATTTTCCACACTTTTTCAATACCGAAGCCAATCAACACGCTGTTCTACCCCATTTGTCTGAGGCTCACTACTACGACCCTGACAACATGCGTACCGAACAATGAGAAGCTTTCTACGCTGGGTACCAGACTCACGCCTCGGACCCCTTTGACTTTCGGGAAGAAATGTTAAAGTATTTTCGTTCCGACGTGGACATTTTACGGCGTTGCTATGGAAAATTTCGAGAATTATTCATGGAGCACGGAGGGATCGATCCTTTGAAAGGAGCCTGCACCATTGCCAAAGCGTGTTCCTTAGTGTACCGAAAACGACTCATGCTCGTAAACACCCTAGCTGTCATAAGCCCTCAAACGACCAGTTTTGTCAAACGCCAATCCTCGGTCAAAGCCTTACGCTGGTTACATTACTTGCGCAACAAGGAAGACAAATGGGTCCAACATGCTCGCAATGGAGGAGGCGAAAAGACCATCGAAACGTATTGGGTGGATGGCTTGGACTTAGAAAACCCTCAGATCGTGTACAAGTTTAACGGCTGATTATTTCACGGTTGTCCCAACTGTTACCCTCAACGTGACACTACAAATCAGGTTTTACAACGGATCATGGAAGGCTTGTACCAGGCTACTTGTCAGCGGCGACTGAAGTTAGAACAGCAAAGATACCAAGTGGTGGAAATGTGGGAACACGAGTACGATCACCGTTTGAAAACCGATCCAGAGTTTGAACGCATCGTGGAAAGTTACAGACTGGTCGACCCACTGATCCCGAGGGACAGCTTGTACGGAGGACGGACGAATACCACCTGTTTGCTGTACCAAGCCGACGAGGAGAAAGGAGAAGAAATCAAATACTTGGACGTGTGTTCGCTGTATCCTTACGTGTGCAAATATTGTCACTTTCCCGCAGGGTACACGCAATTGCTGACGGAACACATTGACCTGGACAAGATTCGACAGTAAGAAGGATTGATCAAATGAAAAAAGTCTTGTCTCCCACGAACTTGTACCATCCCGTTTTACCACATCATTGCCAAGGAAAACTGATGTTTCCCTTGTGTCGTACTTGTGCCGAAACGTGCAACCAAGACCCACCTTGTCAGCACACTCAGGAAGAACCTGCCTTGACAGGAACGTGGGTCAGCGTGGAATTGATCAAAGCTCTGGACCTGGGATACCAACTGTTAGAAGTGTACGAAATTGACCACTTTCCCAAGACAGAAAAATACCACAAGGGTAACGAGACTCTGAAAGGCATTTTCGCAGACTGCGTGAATGCCTTTTTGAAACTGAAACAAAAAGATAGTGGTTATCCTTCCTGGTGCCTGACTCCCGAAGGCAAAAAGAAATTCAAAGAGAAATACTGGGAGCAGGAAGGCATCACTTTAGATCATATCGAGAAAAACGAAGGTAGGCGATCGTTTACTAAAGTGATGTTGAATTGTTTGTGGGGCAAAATGGCACAACGACCGTGTTTACCCAAAACGGAGTATTTGACAGAACCTTCCCGCTACTTCCAGATGATTCAAGACAAAACCAAATACATGAAACACGTGGACGTCGTTCGTGAGAGCTTGATCTTAGTCAGTTACGAAGAAGAACTGGACTTTGTAGAAGCCGACGAATTTGGAAATGTCATCATTGCGGCTTACGTCACAACCCATGATCGCTTAAAACTGTACGAAGCTTTAGAACTGTTAGGAAATCGTGTACTGTACTTTGACACGGACAGCTGCATCTACATCGATCGCCTGGGTCAACGTCACCCTGTCATCGAAGGAGAGCGTTTAGTAGCCTGGACAGATGAGCACCCCAACGACAAGATTCTAAGTTTTGCTAGTGGCGGTCCTAAAAATTACGGCTACGAATACCGAGACCCACAAGGAGAAGTGCACACCGAGTGTAAAGTGAAAGGATTGACTCTCAATTATCGCACCAGTCAAGTGGTGAACTTTGGCGTATTGAAAGAAGCCTTGCAGTCTGGACAGGATGGAAACTTTAAAGTGAACACCTACGAACCTCACAAGGTTGTACGTTTACCCACACACCAAATTGTCAGTCGGCCTTTGGAAAAAGTTTATCAAATCGTGTACCAGAAGAGAGTTCTTCTTCCCAACCACTTTACTTTACCTTACGGACACACTGGTATAAAAAATGGTTCCAAGACGATACTCACCAACAAGAAGGATGTCTTCGACACAGCAAGTATCCAGTGAGAGACCCACGGAGGACTCCAAGTTCAAACCATACCATTTTCCTGTTTTCTTGCCTGATCATTGTAGTTGTGCCAGTCGATGGTAAACGTTTCAAAAATAGCCCACGGATAACGAAGAATTACCTACTGCAAATTGTTTTAGCTAGAAAAGGATTTGTCTACTTGGGACCTGAGACTGGATTGGGATACGAAGTACAGTGTTTCAGTTGTGGTCTGAGGATGCGTATGGATTCAGGTATCTATAAAAATTCAGCTATTCTGGAACATACTCGATATGCTCCGCACTGTCCTTACCTTTCTATGGCCTTTCCACTCATCACACTACGGTTCAGGTATGACGGTACCTTAGAGAATGTAGTACCGTTGTCCAAGAAATAAAAAAGGAAGATTTCCAAAACTAGTCATAAAAAAGGAACAATGTACAAGCTCGAAACTTCATTAAGACTAGTATAAAAGGGGACAACGTCCAAGACCGATAGTTCATTGTAACTACCAACACCAAGCGAGAAAGATGAATCCTTTCAAACAGCAAGTATCGAGCGTAAGACACAAGTCCAACGAGAAACTCGAATACGATGCTGTGCCTTGAGATGGCAGGGATGCCGTACGCTGTGACCTGAGCGATTCAGTACCACATCATGGAAAGTTTGCTATACCTACCATGGAAAGTGATGCTGTGCGTGTCAAACCTGACGGATGCGAAAGCGATGCCACTCGTTATCGTACACCTTTTCACATTACTGCTTTTCATGGTGGATGTCATAATTATGAAACCATGCGGCTACCACCCTACGGATGTCATGTAAAACTGAGCAAATTCCTGCTGATTTCACCATTCCCTCATCGAAATGAACATGTGAAAGACGAATATTCGTTCCCTGTGCGATTGCCTGAATATTGCGACTTTGAAAGTCGATTCCAAACTTTTCGAGGAAAATTGCCAAAATATCTTGGAGGACCTACACCGAAGAATTAGCTAGAGCCGGATTTGTCTTCTTGGGCGAAGGGGATAGTGGGACCTCGTCATTGAAGTGGCATACCATGTCGTTTAAGAAACCAGCTTGGCTAGGAGTCAAACGTTGGACAATGCCTAGAGAAGTATTTAAACCCCGTTTAAAAAATAATATTTAAAGATTACCAAACGAATTGCAAGAGAAGATCTACAAGGACATTTGGCAGGTACTTGTCAGAGCAAAATCTCAATTGGTGACTGAGGAACTTTTTTGTCGAGAAATTCACAAGAGGAAATTGACAAAAGTCAACAAACAATTCAGATTTCTCTGGACAAGACTTTGTTCTTCAGATTATTCATGATCTATAAACCGTTTAGATCAGAAGATTTTATTACCATTCTTGACCGCTACCCTGAATGGCAGTGGTCAGAAATTACTCACTACGTCCGTTACTTTCGCTCTAGGAGAAGTGTTTGACTGACATGGTCATGGATACTTTACAAGAGAACATTCGTGGTTTGCCTGTGGAGTTGAGAGAACGCATTTACCGAGAGTTGGTGAAAATACAAGTGAAACGCAAAGAACAATTGCATCCGTTACGTCACCGATGTTTGAACCATTGGTACCTAAATCTATAAGAAGACTGATTCATGTGAAAGCGTTCCATTGGTCAGACATTGTTCAACTGGACCAGAAGACTTTGGTTGCTACTCATCCTACTTCTTACAGGCTAGCCATTATACACCGAATTCCAAAAGAAGAGTTGGAGGGTTACCAAAATCTTTTACACAATGTAAACTTAGTTCAAGAGGACACTTCTGTGCGAGGTGTGGTATGTGACTTAGTGACTAAATATTTTGGATACGTCGACGGAGTACGATCACTTCTGTGCAAAAAGTACATTTGTTGCTTCCGACAAAAGAGGTATAAAAGCGGACTGCCATGCCACGACCATTATTATTCGTCATACAACAGGTTCCGTGATAGGAAATCAATGACAATATTTAAACGATGGAGGATTACCAACACCTATTACGAGAACTGTGTCCATTGAATTGGGGTCGACGTGTGGTGTGTGTCTTACCGACTTGCTTTCTTTGATTTCGTTTACCGGCCGATTCCTTGTGGACTCTTTACGAACAGTACATACCAACCAAAACATAAAAGTGGTCCCTTTAAATGTACACGAAAAAACTTATTCTGTTAAAAGGTTTACGCTTTCATCTCGATACTTCTCGACCTCCACAGGAAAGAAAGATTCGTCAACTTTTAGGTACTGAAGATGTGTACGATGATGTGTGTGTAGCTTGTGACTTACACACTCACTGGAAAGATGTACGTGACTGGAAACGTTGGGGTTTCGAGGCTTGGACAAAAGAAATGGCACACTATGCCCAAGATTTGTCATCCTAAAAAATTAAAACGTTCAGTGAAAAAAGTAACTTTTAAACCTGTGTTAGCGACAGTGCCAGAAGAAGAAGAACCACTCCCTTCAGGAAAGGACAGGACCGTCACTGACATCCCCGAAAGACCATTCCCGGAAGACCCCTGTGTGACTGTGCCAAGTGTAGAGACTCTAAGAACACTACACACTGTCCCTACGATACCACATCTTGATCACCAAAAATGTTGTACAGAGACTTGTTTATATTCCACTATGATCGTTTTGATGTGTCTTTTATTCATGTACTTAACCATTTAACTTTTATGTATTTTTGTCTTTCGTGTTGTTGACAGTTAAAGATGGCAATAAACGTGTCCTGAATAAGTATAAAAACTCTTGTCTTGTCTGTCTTCGTGTCAAAGGTGACATCCCTTACACTACTATGGCTACCTCTACCGTCTCTGATCCCTCTTCCTCCACTTTCAAAGTCATCGACGAACACTTAGATCGTGTCATTTGGGAGGCCATGTATCTTCGCTATCCCTTTAACATGTTAATTGCTGGACCGAACGGTTCAGGCAAAACAGAATTTGTCAAACGTTTGATCGAACATAAACATCATTTTGATCGATCGTCCACCTCAACTAATCGTGTGGTGTTACAAAGAGTGGCAATCGGCATCGAGAAAGTCAAGTTGATTCCATCGTCTTTATGGAAGGTATTCCAGGCAAAGATGACGGGATTGTGTCTGAACCTAGTCAAACCCATCTGATCATCTTCGACGACATGTTAGGAGAAGACGAAGAATAAATTAAGCTGTGGTTTACGCGTAAAGGGCATCATCGTAATGCTAGTGTCATTTACATCACCCAAAATTTGTTTCAACAAAGTAAAGCCCATCGCACCATCAGTCTCAATGCTCATTACGTGGTGTTGTTTAAAAGCCCTAGAGATAAATCGCAAGTGCAAGTCTTAGCCAAACAGTTAGGAACGCCTTGGCTGACTCATGCGTACGACGATGCCACTCAAACCCCACACTCTTATTTACTCGTGGATTTAACACCCACCACTCCCGATTATTTGCGATTTCGTACCCATCTGTTTCACCACTGGTGTCAAGACGGAGGGATGTCGTGTAGACGTCCCCGTTGTCGACTTAACAACAACAACAACCAAAAAAGTCTATGAAAACCTCGGTCACTTTGGGTCTGTCTCACACAGCGTCAACATGACGTCCCTTCAGTCTCATCTTCCCGTCAAACTGATTCGTGCCTAGTACAGCATCAGTCGCGAAAAAAATCCACAAATACGTGCTCGTGTCTTAGAAGCTAGTCTCAAAGAAGTCTTACGATGGTTTATGGTGATAGCACGGCAATTACTGCAAGGCATCATTCACATTCCATATCAAACCAAGCGCGTTTCTGAGAGAAACAAAGTAGCCTTGACGCAACTGGTCTATCCTCGCATCGACACTAAAACCAAAAAGCAAATCATTTTGAAACCTGGAGGTAGCGGTTCTCTAGGAGGTGTCATCATTCGTTCCCTCTTAAAATGAGATCCCAATGCTCCCAAAGTCCTGCACAAGAAAAAAGCCACTCCCCAACGTACCAAGAAGAAAAAGAAAAAGAGCAGCAGTGTCAAGACCAGTTCACAGTCACAGAAAAAGAAAATGAAAAGTCCACAGAAAGCAGCTTCTACCCGCAAGAGAGGTACTGCCGCCAGGACGCAACCTTATAATCGCAAACCATGACCTGTCGCATCGGTGACTGCATCTCCAGTAGCCTCAGATTATTCCACTTTTCCTTTGCTAGTGATGCCTGCCAAACCCGAGTTGACACGTGTCTTTCCTAATTTGATGAAAAATTGGAAACCCGCGTCTCCAAAAACGTCTCCTCCAGTGGTGACACTCTCTTCCTCTTTAGCGGCAGTGGCCGCTGCTCACAAAGTACCTGCCCCCAAAATCAAAGTCCAAGACAGATCGAGCGTGTTAAAGAGTTTACTGGATTTGTCCAAGCAAGAACTGTCCCGATTGAGTCCGTTGTGAACCCCTCCACGAAAATGATACGACGAGCCGACAATCAGTGGCGTGGCGTTCCACTATAAAAAAAGACCCGAGGCAAACATTAGGGATCAATGTTTTTGTGCTCCTGAACGCCCAAAGATGTCTCTTCAAAGACGTGCACACCGTCACCATTGTCGTTCTTCTGTCCGAAAAAGAAAAAGAAAAGGACAGTCACGTCATCCGAAAAAACGCTTAGCCAAACATCAACGTCTGTCCCTGAAAAGACACCCTCATCCAAAGGAATGGAGAAGCCTCCAAAGGGGGTGATTTTTCAAATTAATGGATAAGATAGTACATAATTTCGCCAAAGAGATCGATCACAAGCTCCAACAACAATAAGATAAAAGGACACATGTCGCGCCATGGACTTCACTGTATTTTGTGCCCCAAAGATGTTCCATGATCGTCGTTCTCCTGTCCAGAAAGGAAAAAAAAAAAGATAAAGACAGTCACGTGATCCGAAAAAACGCTTAGGCGAACATCAACGTCTGTCCCTGAAAAGACACACTCGTCCCAAGAAAAGGAGAAGCTACCAAAGAGGAGGATTCTTTGGCGATTTTGGAAAACAAATTGTCACCTTTATGACGAAGCGATAGTCAAAAAAAGAATAAAAGGCCGTGTGCCAAGTCATCGACCTTAATGTATTGTTTGGTGTGTGCCCCGGAACCAACAAGAAACAAAGATGTCACCCACCCAAAAGACATCCTACTTCTACTCCCAACGGAAAGAAAAGGAAAAGACTGCCTCCTCGTTTAGTCAAACATTGGGACATGTTGTCCGTCCTGTTCAAAGCTTCTCCACCCATGCGAAAAAAAAAAACTGATTCAAACCGCCTCCAGAGACCTCATCGATACGGTGAGCGAATGTCGTCTGAATGTCTTGAAAGGAACGATACCTTTATCTAAACACCAGAAAAAAATGCTTAGCCACACATCTACACGATCTTTGCCAAATGGTCCAGAAGAAAATACCCATTCGTCAAAAGAAAAAGATGTGGGTGCAACGCGGAGGATTTTTACCCATGTTAGGACTTCTAAAAAATGTAATAGAGAGACCTATCTTGGGTATGTTGGGATATATTTTTCCTGCCAGAGCTCCAAGATAAAAGGGTCAAGAAGATAAAAGGGACCTCTGGAATCAAAAGATCTCAGACGTGATCCTTGAAATCTGATGGAAGGGTGAAGACTGGCTTTAGTGTCTTACAAACAATGGATGGAATGCCATCGTTGGCAAAAATAACGGACCCAACATTTACCTCCCAATCCTCATTTGACCGAGATGTTCCAGTTACAACACGAATTGCAATCGTTGATGGATCGCGGCGACTTGTCAGAAACGGAAAAATCAACTGTTGCAACGCCTGCAACTCTTTCACCAGAAAGCTTTAGACGAAACAGCTCAACACACTCTGAAAGATTTTGAGGCCCTGATGAAAAGTTCATCACCACCACTGCCACCAGTAGTCAAGACAGACGCAGCCCCACGGGTACCTGAGGAAGAAGAAGCACGAGAAGTCTTTCAAACACCGTCAGCAGCTCCCATCCCTAGTAAGATTGCAGCGTCCTTGTTGACCCCTTCCCCTACACCCCAACGAGAAGAACTTAAAGTTTGGTTTAAAAAGATGATGTCCACTCCTCCTTCGACAGAAGTCAAAAAGAAAGAAAGGAAACCAGAAGTGAAAAAGAAAAGAAGACCAAAGCCATCCCATTACCACCGCCACCACCACCACCACCCCCACCACCACTACCTTCGACTACTACTCCCGTGGCACATCGGGCACGTAAAGCTGTTTCCCAACCACCCTCTCGTCCCATTCAGAGTAGCATCAGTGAAGAGTGAATAACTTATTAAAAAATGGAGAAGGTGTTAGCCAGCATTTTCTACGATCCATCCCATCCTGCAGGTTACGGAGGAGTTCAGAAATTGTATCGTGCTGCCAAGACTCGACTGAAAAGTGTCCGTTTACCTCAAGTGCAACGCTGCTTACAAGAACAAGTCACGTACACCTTACACAAGCCCACCCGACTAAAATTTTCCAGAAGTCGCACCCGAGTGGAGGGTATCGATCATCAATAGCAAGCCGATTTAGCCGATGTATCATTTGGCCACCTACAATCGTGGCTACAACTATTTGTGTCGTGTCATCGACGTCTTTTCCAAAGTTGCCTGGGTCGTGCCATTGACTTCCAAATCGAGCATTGAGTTAGTGCGAGCCTTCCAACTGGTGTTGAAACAAAGCGGGCGTCATCCTCTTCGATGGCAAACCGACAAAGGCACCGAATATCTGAACCAAGCTTTACAAAAAGAATTGAATAAACGTGACATTCGTTTTTTCACCACCGAGAATCCAGAAACCAAAGCCGGCATCGTGGAACGTTTTCAACGCACCTTGAAAGAACGCATGTGGAAATATTTTTCGCATCAACACACTCCCAAGTACATCGACGTCTTGCCGCATCTGGTCCAAGCGTACAACCAATCTTACCATCGGAGTATCGGACGTACTCCAAAGAAGTGACTCCCGACAACGAAGTGACCGTCCTCGAGCGCCTGCTTGGTGCGTCCCCGACAGTGACTGTCCCCAAGAGAGGTGGATTGTTGGCAGCAGGACTGCACAATGGCAAAACCAAAGGAACTTTCGACAAAGGTTACTTACCCAACTGGACCACCGAATTGTTTCGTGTCACTGAACGAGTGCGTGGCCGTCATCCTCCCGTCTATGAATTGGACGACATGAACTGGAAAGTGTTGAAAGGGACGTTTTACTTGCCCGAGTTGCAACGTGTGACCAAACAAGAAGACGACGTGTACGAGATAGAAAGCATTCTCGATCGAAGAACCCGAAAAGTGGGAAAACGACGTATAAAAGAAGTCAAAGTACGTTGGAAAGGATACCTTCCCAGATTTGACTCTTGGATCGACGCTTCGCAAATCATCGACTATAAAAAGAAGTGACCACCATGCCCTTCAACCCAGCTTCAGCTATTGCAGTGACCACTCCTTCTCCCAGTTCTTCTCTGCATGATCTACAAAAGCAACCCTTGTGGGTGTGGTGTGGAGAACGTGTGCCTAAAACTCAAATCGTCTTTTTCTGCCAAATCTTTGTGGTGTATTGTGTCATCGGTGCTGCCATTGCCAATTTGAGTTTGCAACAAGGAGACAAACAGTTGTGGACCATTTTACTCAGCAGTTGCATCGGTTACCTTCTCCCCAATCCTTCCTTGAAATATTCCTCTAACGGGAACTACAACGGGAGCCTTGCGTCCAACGTCAGTCCCCATTCCAACAGTCACCATAACAATTCTCTTTTAGACACTCCTCTAACCTCCAGCGACTCCTCCGACATTAGAACTTTGCAATTATGAATAACCAATTTTACTTAACGTTACCCAGTGACAGTTTCATGGAGGTGTTTCCCAATAACACCTTATGCTGTTACACGGCCAAATTACCTCAGGCCATCCAATTGGATCACGAAGCCCATTGGGAAGTGGCTTTAGTGGAAATGATTCCCCTACACAAATCTTATATATCCTTCCAAATCAAAACACTTTTAAGATGGAACTTCATGACGAATAAGTGCAACAAAACTTGGATGAAAGAACCACTCTAAGTGACTCTATGAAAACACAAGACCCCAAAACTAAACGAGCCACCTGTCTGTTGACCATTCCTGGAGGCTATTATTTTAGCGGTCAACATTTAGAAACCATAAAATACCTCGTCGCCTACTGATCAAATTTTCTTAGGGCAAAGTATTGGCCATTACATTTTGTCCTGAATTATATGACATTTTGGGTGGAGATCCCAAGTTGATCAAGATCAAAATCGAAATACCATCCGTTACCGGCAACTTGGATTTTGCGAGATATTTTAGATTCCTTGTGGAAATGAACCAAGGACTGAATTTGATTTTTGTGTACTCCGATGTGGTGGAGTACAACGTGGTGGGACACACCTCCGTACCGTTACTGCGTGTCATTCCTTTCAAATTGGATTCTGCCACAAACGCTGACGAGGAAGGTGGAAACATCTATCACGTTCACCGCAAAATTGAACATCCTCACTATTTGGCCGTCAGTAAGTCGTATTTCGACACTGTCAACATTATTATAAAAGGAGATCTGGGACAAAATATTGCATTCACCAAAGGGAAAGTCACAGTGAAACTCCATTTTCGGAAACGATTACTCTAACCCCTTGTTAGTCATGTATCCTGTATACAAAGGAGTCTCTCGACAGCGAGGACATAGTTTAGGAGGTATGCTGAAATCAGCCTTTCGTTCGGTGGCTCCCGTTTTGAAACCGATGGTGACACGGGGATTGCACGCCTTGAAAGAGGCCGCGTTGACACAAGGAAAAGAATTTCTCCAAAATGTCATCATTGACAAACAAAACCCCAAAGAAGATTTCTTGAGAGCAAGCAAAAATGTCTTGCTTCAAACGGGCAAAGACATTTTCGGCCGACGAGAAACTCCTATAAATATCCCGGACGCTGGCGAGTCAGGCATTCCTACTTCCCTAACGCCACAGCAAGGACAAGGCAGAAAGAGACGACGAAGACACCCCTTCAGAAGACTTCACACCCCTAGAGCTAGAAAGACTAAGAAAAGAAAAACCGTCTGAGACGTTTTTGATTATTAAATTACAGAGAGAAAGAAAATGATACACTGAGAGTCTTGCGTCTGTTCCAAGTCGGAACTGGATCTCTTTGCCATGCCACCCACCATGATGACGATGCAAGAATCCCAATGGGTCGAATTTCATCCCGTCTCCTCTTTTACGGATTCAGCTCGCATCGAGTCTGAAATCAAAGGACAGTCCGAAGATTACATCGATCTGAATAGTAGTTACTTGTACCTGAAACTCAAAGTGATCAAAGCGGACAACACCAATCCGGGACCCGATGCCAGAGTCGCAACCGTCAACAATTTCATGCATTCCCTGTTCGTTGAAGTGGATTTGTACTTGAATAACAAACTAGTCAGCAGTAGCATGGGAACTTACCCTTACCGAGCGTACCTAGAAAATCTCTTGACGTACGGAAAAGAGGCCAAGAACACTCATCTGGATGCTTGCGTGGTTTGGAAACCTGATGCCGCAGGTGAGGATAAATTGAACGACACAGCCCTGACATCAGCTGACGATCCTCACAATGTGGGTTTTAACGACCGTCGAAAGAAAATCCTGCAATGTGGTAGATTGGAACTGATGGATCGTTTGCATTTGCACATGTGGTTGCAAGACAAGTATTTGTTCAACGGAGTGGACATTCGTCTGAGACTAAATCTCAGCAGTGTCGCTTTCCATTTGATGGCTCATGCCAACGAGTACAAAACCATCATCCAAGAAGCCAGACTTTACGTGCGCCGTGTTGAAGTGTTACCTAAAGCTGGGAACGACATAAGTCACACATTGAGCAGAACGACCGCGAAGTATCCGATACGACGCGTAGAAGTGAAAACGTTCACCATTGCTGCTGCACTCCGATCCTGGATCGGAGATCATCTGTTCCAAGGACAGTTACCCAAACGTTTAATCGTTGGTATCGTCAGCAATGCAGCCCTCAACGGAAGTCATGATCAAAATCCTTTCCAGTTTAAGCACTACAGAGTGTCCAAGATCGAAGTCAGTCGCGATGGTAAGATCTTGCTTACCAGACCCTTCGAACCTAACTTTGCCCAGAAGAAATACTTGAGATCGTACTTGTCCCTGTACGAAGCTACCGGACAACTAGGAACCAACACCAGTCACGGTATTTCGTACGAAGATTATGGCGGAGGTTACACTTTGTGGGCCTTTGATTTCACTCCAGACCAAGGCAGCAACGAGTGATATTTCCACCCTATAAAATCTGGTCAACTGCGTGTGGAACTTCAGTTTGCAGGAGCCCTCGCCGAGACGGTGAACGTCATCTTGTATGCCGAATTCGATAATACCATAGAAATCAACAGTTTGAGAGAAGTCATTCTAGACTATTAGAAGCTATGGAAGACTCTTATCCCTCTTTGAACGGTAGAGAATCTTTGAAAATGGAATGGGAGGATACCGTGAAAGCAAAACCCCAAGACAAAGACGAAGAGGACATAGTGGTCAAGTCCAGATGGCCAGAACAAGAACAACTTTTAGTGTCCTGTTTTGCCCAACACTTGTCGGATAAAATTACGGAATTGACCAAGAAAGATTGCTATGGATGTCAAAATGATCATCCCAGTCAAATTCAACACGATAAATGTCTGATGATGAGCCAAGAAGAAAAATTGGACGAGTATCTGGACGATGCTTGGAGTCTCATCTCGGAAGAGGCTGTGTTGCATGAGTGGTATAAAGGATTGCGTGATCATTCCTGCCCTCCATTGTCTACTCTGGAAATCTATCGCATCGAAGCTCTCTTTGCCCAGAGTGCGGAGACGAAGCAAAGAAATGGTTACTTGTCAGAGATTTTCAAACAAAAGATCAGATTTGAATTGATGACTTATCATTACCTGTGAAAAAAAAAACAACAAGAAAAATGGATACCTGGGAACTTTATTACCTTTTGAACAACAGTTCGTATACTGCTTTTCGGAATCCTGTCGTGTGCGCTAAAGATGAACTACCTCATCGCAAACCTCAAGACCATCAAGCTTATGTCATCAACACGGACGACAGTCATCTCTCAGGAACCCACTGGGTAGCCGTCTACTTCCCTCAAGAGGATTGTGTGGAATATTTTGATTCGTATGGATTACCCCCTTTGGAAGACGACATCATCGACTTTATGAGAAGAAATGCCCAGACGACACGATACAATAATGTGAAATTACAAGGCACAGATTCCATGGTGTGTGGACAATATTGTGTATATTTTCTTCATCAATGCAGTCCTTGGATATCCTTTAGAACATTTAGTGACTTATTTTGATCGTAACTTTTCTAGAAACGATCAGAAAGTAGATAAATGGTTTTGTGACCATTATGGCTATCTTTTGTCTTTAGCTAGGAAACGTAGTGTACATCATTGGCCCAATGACTTCCATCAGTGGAAATCTCAAATGATTTCACAACGTTGTCAACCTTGTCAAAAAAAGTTTGTTTGATGTTATTGTTAATTGTTAGTGGTTAGTTGTTTGTTGAATAAAAAATGTTGTGTTTTGAAAAAATGTGTCTGTCGTTTGTTTTCATAAAAAGAATGTGAATATATGCTCTTTGACTTCTCTCTATCCCTCACTATGACATTAGCTATCATAGCATTCCGCCCGAAACAAAAACAAAAAATCAGTAGGGATGTTTTCTATCGCGTCCGCGTTTGAACCATATAAAGCGGGGTAGTCTCCAGTCTGGCCATCCATGGTTGACTCGTCCACCTATGAACATGCCTTCCAGACTAGCCAAGCTGAACGAAGCTTACGCGAATTTACATCGTGTCAGGCAAAACCTGATACCAAAGCCTGAAGAGATAGAGAATGTCAGGATGTTAACAATAGCCCAAGACCTGGTAGAAGAGGTCTTCAGAGAGGAAATCAAGAAATAACAAGAAGAGTGGACAGAGAAGTACAGACTTCAGAAGCAGCAGAGAGAAAAGCAACAACAACAACAACAACAGCAACAGCAGTAGGAGCCAGACAGAGGCTTTGACGACTTTCGTGTGGACACAAGGAGTTCTCCTTCTCTTTCCGCAGAAGCAGACCGCATGTAGGAAGCCTGCCGCCAGACGAGGACGCAATCTTAGACAATAAAAGATTGCCATCACTCCCCGTCAACAAAAACAGCCCTTTTCAGCGCTACCCCAACACTCTAGAAAAGATATACTAATTAAATTGCCATAAAATTTGTTTGTTTATGTTAAAAAATAGAAGTGTGTCTATAAGCACTTCGTTTCTCTGTCTTAACCAATATAGTGTGTGTGTTTATAAGTAAAAATGTAAACGTGAGTGTTTCTTTTAGGTCCGCGCGTTCCATGTAATAGCAATAGTGGTATTATAAGTTTTGGTGAAAGGAGGTGTTTACCTTCACGTCCGTGCTCCAAAGATATAAAGCGGAGCGATCGTCAGTTTGGCTACCAACGTTGACCAGTCAACATTGAAGATGAATAGCAGACTAACCAAATTACTCGAACTTCAGATGCACCTGGAGTATGCCAGGTGCCTCCTGGATGAGCTGACCATGAAGGCCATTGCAGAAGCAGACCGGCTGGAATAAAAGGAGGAAAAAAAGAAGAAAGAAGAGGAGAAGGGAAAGAAGAGACGGATCCTACCTCACCTCATACTGAGACCTCTGTGTGAGGTCAAGCCTGAGGTGAGGACACCAACACCTCTACAACCACCACTTCCACAACAACAACGTCAGCCACAACCTCTTCCACAAGTATCAAGAACTGCTGTCCTCCAGACAGACAACTGGGAGGAGGAGGCAATGGAGGAGTTGGAGAGATAGCGGCAAGAGTGGGAGCCGCAGAGACCTCATCATCATCCCCGGGTGTGGCATAGAAGACGACAGAGGGAACAACAACAACAACAACAACAACAACAAAAAGTCTTCGCTATTCCACAAACGGAGGAGTGGGATAGTGAAGCCACTCAAATCCCGTCTGCTCTCCCAACCACAAACATCAATTGCGAGCAGGACTGGAGCCGTCGTTGTGTGTGTGGGCCCTACCAGGGAGGTGCCAAAATTAGCCAGGTGAATCTGAAGTTCAAAAGAAAAGAGCCCTTCTCAGGGCTAACCAGATCTCTAGAAAAGAGACTATTCAAGTTGCCTGTTTGTGTGAATGTGGAGTAGTGTGACTATAAACACTCACTACTTTACTGATGTGTGTGTGTTTTGTGCGTTAGCGTTCGTTCGGTGGATAGTAGATATGGTGTGCTTTTTCTTCTCTTCCCGTCTGTGTGGATAGTAGATTGTGTGTTTTATGCGTTCGCGTATGTTTGTGTGGATAGTATATATGGTGTGTTTTATGCGTTCGCGTACAGTTGTGTGGATAGTATATATTTTGTGTTTTATGCATTCGCGTTCTTTTGTGTGGATAGTAGATATGGTGTGTTTTATGCGTTCGCGTTCGTTTGTGTAGATAGTAGATATGGTGTGTTTTATGTGTACGCGTTCTTTTGTGTGGATAGTAGATATGGTGTGTTTTATGCGTTCTTGTTCGTTTTTATGGATAGTAGATATGGTGTGTTTTATGCGTTCTTGTCCGTTTATGTGGATAGTAGATATGGTGTGTTTTATGCGTTCGCGTACGTTTATGTGGATAGTATATATTTTGTGTTTTATGCGTTCGCGTTCTTTTGTGTGGATAGTATATATGGTGTGTTTTATGCGTTCGCCATCGTTTTTGTGGATAGTATAGTGTGTGTTTTTCTTCTCTTCCCGTCTGTGTGGATAGTAGATAACATATGAAGTGAGTGTAAGGGATGATTTCCTTCAACGCTGAATATAAAAAATGGCAAGTAACGTGGAGAGGATGCTGAGATTGCAGGAGGTGGTAGACACACTAGCTATGGTGGAGGAGATGCTAGTTAAAATGCAGTTTTGGGCTTATAGTCCTCATAGACTAAGTATGGAGATTAACAATTTAAAGAAAGGGAAGGACATCTTAAATGAGATGATTAAAATAGAAAAGGAAGATATAGAAGACAAACAGAGGATGAGAGAATGGAATGAAAAAATTGTAAAGGAAGAAGAAAATGAAAAGAGGAAAAAGAAGAGGAAGAGAAGGGGAAAAAAAGAAGCAGGAAAAGAATGAGAAGAAGACAAAAAGTGTAGGACAAAAGATAAGAAGTTGGTGGAGGAAAAGAAGAAATTAGAAAAAGACAAAGAAGAAGAAGAAACCCAAAGGCCCTTTTCAGAGCCACTTCTTATGCCTCGAAAAGATTTATTCTTTCTTGCGTATATGTTATATATGTGTCATATATGTCTATGTTTCTAAAAATGTTTCTATGTCTCTGTCTCTACTGTATTTGTCTCTACCTAGGCAGCCGCTCGTATTCAGGTCAGCCAATTGCAACATTGTTGCCAGTACCGTGACGTCATCCCACCTGTTCCATTCCTATTGACCCCATAATCAATCTTGAGGCTACGGTACAACCCCCTAAATTTAACATAGAAGTCTACGTGAAGCTATAAATCTTGAGGCTACGGTACAAACGACCAAATTTAACATTACGGTCTACTTGTATACTTAGAAAATGAAAAAATGAATATACTCAACTGATTGATTAGATTATTATTTTTTTTAAAGAATTTGAGCCAAACTTATGGCAAAATGAAAAGTAGTAGAAGTACCATTATGAGCGTTTAAGATTTCGGTTACTGCTATAAGTCAAAACCTTCTATAAACCATGATTTACCCTTAAATTATTCACGACTGTAATTTACATTGGTGAACCCACGGTGTTATCCCTCCCGTAGTGAGCCTCCAGCGATATTACTATACGAAGTCAATACAGAGTTGTTACATCCTACCACTGTGGTTATTGGGCCTGCCATACATCATAAAAATATATTATACAGATTTCTTTGTGTGAGAATATACTTCACAGAGAATATTTCCTTTTTGTGAGAATTTTTTATATTGATTGTGGCTATATTTGTGTGCAACATATTGTCTAAAAATATTGCAGCTACATATTTCGTACAGATTGTGTGAGAATAATCAAGCAATTATCGCGGCGTATATTATATAAATGTCGATAAACTCACAGATTGATGCATATAGTATTTTGAAAGAATGTATGAGTATATCCAATTCTGAGGTTATATTATCAGAACAAAGGAATGTTTCTACGTTAAAGTAAGATTAAATTGCTATTTCGTTTAAATGTACCATATAGATTTGTTAAAGAACTCCAAAAGATGTATAATTTTCAAATAGGTATCTGGAGCTTCTTGATTCATATATTGGCTTTGGAATTATATTGGAACAGCAACGATGTAGACTCAGTCATAACAGAATAAAAGTTCACTAAGACTGTTCAGTGTGGATGAAGTGAGCTGTGAATACGCCATTTTCAGATAGGCTATACCTGGCGGCCAGTATAACTGGTGGAGGAAGAACCCCGAAAAACCCGGAGAAGAACCACCGACCCACGAGAAGCTACTGGCAAGCTTTCGCACATATCCTCGTTATCCCAGCCGGCGATGGACATCAATAATGATGTAATTCGAGAAATACTTTCAGTATATTATATACAAACTGATGGCATTCAGACAAATGCAAAACAATAAGTTTATTTGTATTAGCAAAGAATACGAAGAAATGATTCAATAAACCTATGAAAAGGTGGCATTTCTCTTAAAATATATTTCGATGTAAGGTTACAGAGTCAATACGCGATGAATGTACAATAATTATAATTAATCTCAGATTTAAAACTAAAAATGTAATGCTTCTGAAATTAGTACAGGTTGCCGCACAACGGCTGGTCAGTATCGAGTTGGTTTGATGCATTATCTGAAATGTAAATGTGCAGCAATTTCACCAATTACCCACTTGAAGAATATATCATTTTCACAGGAAGATCATTTGATATCAAATCTCGGAGGCTGCCACGTATTATAATATCATGCTTACGAGACACTAACTTGCCCTTAGCATTATTATTAATGGTAGAGCTTCAATTATGCTTAATAAATGGTGCAGTGTTAACTACCATTCAGTGACGGATAATGTGATGAAACGTCGGCTTTGCTTAAAAAAAACATAAATTGAGAGGGTAAACAGACAATATTTCATACTGAAGAATACGATCCGTTTATATATATATATATATATATATAGAAAAGTATATATATATATATATATATATATATATATAAGTTAGTTATATAGTATATATATATATATATATATATATATATATATATATATATGTTATATATGTTATATATATATATGATCTAACACCCTTTCATTTCTGTATTTTATGTCGTGTTAGTGTATACGTTCCAATGTATTCCTTCTTGTACAGCCATGCACAAATGAAATTATTTACTTTTTTGCAGTCGAGACATTTTCTTTTAAATAATTCTCTAAATTTGCTTAATAGCCTATAATTACTACTATGACAATGAAATATCCGGGATATAAATTGCGCCTACTTAAAATGAACATAAAACAACAGATGTCGTTATCGCTCGTCGATTTCTAGGTCAATAAAAATATTTTCAAGCATCCGCAACAAGTTGAAATAAACTAGTTGAAACATAATAAATTTAAATGTTTAATTCCTGTAGAAACAACAATGTAAAGTTTTGTAAACACAACGGTTTTTGTTGTATTTGTTTGTCTTGTCTATGTTTTGTATTTGCCTTTGAAAAAGACTCATTAAAAGTCGAAAGCGCTCAGGCTAGTTAGATACTACTAGTTTTGCACTGTTCGTTGTCAGTTTATTGCATTTATCTTGATCAATCTTGACCAATGTGATCCCTTGCATTTGAAAG
>JAECUM010095632.1:0-10461 GCA_016617855.1 Megalonaias nervosa
TATATATATATATATATATATATATATATATATATATATATATATATATATATATATATAAATTAACTGTGCATAATACGCATTTCGTATTTCATGGTCCATATGTTTGTTTATAGGCTAGAATGAATATGGATGATCCAATACTGACTGCAGACTATTAAAATTAGAAATAGCCGTCCTCCCTTTAAGACGTGATTTGTTTAAAGACATGAAACGTCTGGATTGCGAATCGAAGTAGCTTGTACATTGTTAAGCCCGTCATTATTGACCAGTGCCGGGAAAAGTCAACTCGTATGTAAAACTCTATCAAATTTCTATTGATTCCATCGTAACCTGACGAGCAAAATTATCCAATTACCGTCCTCAACTACCTTAAGCGTTATTCCAGATCAATCGAGGAACACACAGGTAATTCCGTTAAGCGATCTGATTGGCTCAAGATGATGTGCAGATCACTCACAGAATAACAATTGATGGGCAGTTGTTATTTGCAGATGGAAGTCTAAAATGTTCTTAGAAAATGCGCCAGAATTAGATTTATGTTCATTACAGCGGCAGCCATGTGAAAATGATTCGAGTTTGATTGTTATAATGATGAAAGCGATCGGTAACGTCTGAAATTAATGACATACAATATTAGTGAGGGCATGCCTTTCGGTCGAGGAAAGAGGTGTTTGCAAATAGGTAAAGAGTCGATCTAAAATGCCTATTGTGATTGACATGTGAAGGAAAGTCAAGGATATTTTTAGTCATTAATATGTTTTACATCTTATATTAACAAACAAAAGTGTGATGCAATTGAAGCAGTAAATCTGTGTATTGTTTAGAAAATCCAAATAAAGGAAGAAAAGGTGCAACCGCTGTTGATATTCGTACGTTCCTCTCGAATCATGATATATATTACAATTAATAATTGAAAGTGATCTAATCTGAATTTTTCAAATGTCAGAAGTAAAAGTGAGAGATTATAAAACAAACGGAATATTAGACAAAAATGTAGTTTTATTAGAAAGATAAACAAATATAAAACTTGAATCTGACATTTAGTGCATCGTGACAAAATATTTTTTAGAAAGGATATCATTTGCTCATTTTTTTATTTTTTACCTTTAAATCGTTTCTGGCAATCTGCACAGTATTAACATGTCGCAAATATGGTGACTAATGGAATAGTTGTTATGGTTTTATTAGATTTCTTTATATTGCACCATAATTCTGACAGGGAAATAGTTCATGCCTTTGCAATGTTTCTTTTTGCCAGATTCGTTGGGTAAGGTTTCAGACTAAATTCCGTATCAGTTTCATTCGATTCAACTGTGCATATCGATTTGGTTATATTGACTGGTATGTTTCTGTTTGTATCTGTTGTAGCATCATATTGGAAAAATTATTGGTGCGTCTCTGTCATTTTATAGAAGAAACCAGTTTCAAGATTTCCTCCACTTGTCTTGGTCAAATTCTCAACGAACGGCATTTCTGTGTCATTATTTAATTCTAAGACATAGATGGTTTAACGAAGTAAATGATGTATTTTTTTCTGTAGCTGTTTGAAACATTTTGCTCAGAATTTGAATCATTCTGAGCGATGAATATGTTGGTGTTACTTTTGTCTGTGGCCAAAATGTGCTAACCGAAAATAATTATTTTTCGATACCAATTATGAGTATTAATTATTTTCAATATAATTATTGTTTCCAAACCATTAATAATAGATTTTGGAAAAAGGTTATATAGTATCCATGCTTTTTCTTCTTACTTTTCTTTCCTCTTTTGTGTCCAGTGTTGTACCCCTTTAAATCCAAAATCACAAGGAATGCTTGTGAATATATTAATGAGCAATAGTTAAAATATTCGTTTACGTCTCTTTTCAGTTTTGTAATTTAAATGCTTAATACTTTCAAATCTTATCCTTTGTCCAGCTGCTGACTTGTTTCATATTATTTCCGACGTTAATTATCATTAATCTTTGCTGAATTTTCATTTGAAGTTGGGGTTGTCTTTCAGACTGGCGAGGTACCGTGCTCAAATGTTTCCCTCTTGTCTCCACGTTTTGATGTATTTCCATTTATTGCCCTGTATTCCCAGTTTTGATTGTGGCAACTTTTGACAGAATTTATCAATATCTGCATTTGGTGATGGGGTGAATTTCAACCTCTTTTATAAAAGCTTTTGCTTATCTTTCGACAGAATTCTGTTGGTTACATATATTTTAATTTGTGGGTCACTCATGGTTCAATATTTGCATAAATTTTATTTTCTAGTATACATTAACTTTTCTTGTGTTGATGGAAGTTTGCTTGAATTTGTCAAAGACGTTGGTCTTGTTCTTTGTCTTGCTTGCATCCGCTGTACCTTTTATATTTTGCCATTCTGCTAGTTTTTTTGTGATGTAGTAAAATTTTGTTGCACGGCAACTGCATAGCTTTGGGGAGACCTCCAGATCTCACACACACACACACACACACACACACACACACACATTGACATATTAAACATTAAATGTGCAAATTTGGTAATATCTTCATTCTTAATTCCTTCTGGCGCTTTTCGCGTCCAAGTAGTTTTGTAAATGTAAATGACAAAAATACGTCAAATGTACAGTGTACCCGACTGAATGGCATCCATGACGACGATGCGCAGCGCTTTAAGAAATCAAGTATGAATACATTATTTTATCTGTTGAATGATCCAGATTGCAGCGTTTTGTACGGTTATGTTTGACATTTCCATTAATGTTGCAATGTTTATCTGTCATTACACATCTGGAGATCATTACATTACATCACGGTTTCATTTAAAGACTTTAACATGCTGCCAATGTTCTCAATTGTCTGATTGCACAGACATGGTGTATTTTAGAGACTTCTACATGCTGTCTGTGTTCTCATATGTCTGTGATTAAACAAAGTGCATGTTGGAGACTTTTGCATGCTGTCAATGTTTTCATACGTCTGTGATTAAACAAAGTGTATTTTAGAGGCTTTTGCATGCTGTCAGTGTTCTCATACGTCTGTCATTACACAAAGTGTTGTTTAGATAAATTTACATGCTGTTAATGTTCTCATTTGTCTGATCACAAAATCATTGTGTATATAGAGACATTAATATGTAGTGAGTTTTCTCGTTTTTCTAATTTTCATTCTAAATAAACTGTTACCGTCTTCCGCCATTTCTGGCAGTACTGTTTAGGTACTCATCTCAATCATGCATCATTAAACAAAGGTGACTTCCTTTATTGGGCCAATTTTAATTCTGTCAAAACTCCGTTTAATTTCATTTATTCGCACAGCAGTATTGCAAATTTCAAACAAAACTGGGAGGCTGAAAACTGTCAGAAAAGGCTATTTCTGGACTTCTGCGCAGAATCCCTCAATCATGAGCTCTTATGGCCAGGTATTGCTCTAGGTACGAACACATGGCTACTTGTAGCTGTCACTTTGTTCCCTCCCCGCGCGTTCTACCTCCGACTTGTGCGTGCTTTATTTAAGGAAAAGACCACTGTGTACCATTATTCTCCATATATAATGCGAACTCAAACTACGAATTGCGTAGAACCAGACTGCTGTCGTACAATGTGCGAGCAGAGTGGGAACTCAGATATTTGTTTGAGAACTTAAGTAATTTGTTGCAGTGTAGACCTTGATATTCAGGCACAGTACACGAGATCATATCTGGGTCTAAATTCTTTGCTGTTGAGTGGGCGCTATATACGTATAAATACGATATCAAAGATTTCATCTCGTCGTGGTAAATTATTTATAGCAATTAGATCCCAATTATGTGACATGGATGATTTAGTCAATTTACAAATCCAGTCCAGAATTGTCGTGCCAAATGTCCTCGTATATCAGGTAGAAATAAGTATCGCTATCGATAAAATTGTAACGGGAACAACTTTCAATAAACGATTCCGTTATTATGAAAACCATCGAACACTGCAATACTGTAAAATATTGTCAATAAATAAACGTATATCAGATATAAGTGCATGTTGGTCATTTCATTTTGTAATAGCTAACACATGCACACGTGTAAAATTATACTGTAATAACTATGGAAATATTTTATCCTTTGTAACTTTTCTCTTTAACTTCTTTTTTTTAATCCTTTGATTATGATTCTACAGTCCACTCTAGAATTATGGGCTTACTTATGAACAGCGCGAAGTCATATGCAAATAGCCATGAAGATGAAAAGAAAGGTTCATTACAAATTATTTGCCCAAAGAGTCCCATATATATATATATATATATATATGTGTGTGTGTGTGTGTGTGTGTGTGTGTGTGTGTGTGTGTAGAGAGAGAGAGACACACACACACACACACACTTTAACAACTACCCTTAGATGTCCACTCATATCTGAACTGAAAGAAAGGGAGTGTGTGTGTGTGTGTGTGTGTGTGTGAGAGAGAGAGAGAGAGAGAGAGAGTGAGAATCCTACATGCGTTGTCGATTACAATCTTTTAGTAATTATTTGTGCATGACGATAATGTTTGCTCGATGCAACATATCTAGCCACAAAACCAAGAGGCATTAGAAGAAAAAAAACCCGCTTATTTTCTTTCAGTTTCTAATGCATCCCCAACTACTTCTATTACCCTGGGCCAGTGGTTGGGAGTGAGTGGTCTAAGCCGTTCGCCTTTACGGATCACACACATATCACCTCAATTAGCGTGGGTCAGGGCTCGAGTGTGTGAGAAATATTGCTACTGATCGATAATTATTGCAGGGGTCTTTCCAGGTCCATCCTCCGCAGTGCCGGATTACCAAATAGGCAGAGTAGGCTGCGGTCTATGGGGTCCACGCCTTTTAGGAGCCCCGCGACAACGGATCAAAATAACATTTTTGTTTAATAGCATAAATATGTTAATTTGTTTAACATTAATACTTGTCAATTTTTGTTTTGTGTAATAAAATTGGTTTATTAAAATTGTTGGTTGGTAAAATTAAAAACGTATTAAGAGATAATTTGCGAGGGGAGGGGCGAGATTTTGACTGCCTAGGGGCCTCCACAGGGTTTAATCCGGCACTGATCCTCCGCCGAATACACTATCCGCCATGTATGACCTACTATGTGCTGATGGCGTCTCTTGTGATTATCTGCGTCACAGGGAGAAAAATGGGAGAACGAGACTCGAAACCGAAATTTTATTTCTTAAGACGGGTGCTGAACTGTAGCAGCTAAATGTGTACGGTATTACCGGTAAACCGGTTTCCCGCGGTATTTTTTTTTTTTCTGGTGATATGTAACATGGCACGTTTTCTATGGCAGTTTCTTTCCGTAAGGAATATTGAGAAATTCCTAATTATCTTGTTTCAAATTCATTTATATTAACAGCACGTTTTCATTTTTAGTGACGAAATATTTGTTTTAAAATAATTATATTTCTCACAAATTAATTTCGAATGTTTCAAATACAATTATATTTATGAACCTTTAGTCACATATTTGACACGTGCCACTTATGTCAACATTGCGATCGAATGGGATGTTGTGAAAGATATTCTGGAAAATTTAGGATTAACAAAAGAAACAAATATATTTTTGTAGTCATTTACTATGGTATGTTAATGTGTTAAGTGCATGTATGACTTTGTAAGAATCATCCTAAGATTTTCAGGAGAGCAGTTGCTTTCAGCTTCAATTTTACGTAATTTCCCTAGTCCACTAAATATTTTCTCGTTTGTTGAGTCAGTGCGTTTTATGTTTACCAACACACTCTGTTAAATACCATACCCGATGTCGGCATCCAACTCAACATTTCCATGCCTGTTATATCAGTAGTGTAGCTAGTAAATTGTTGGTTTCAGTGTCAACACTTCTATTTTGATAAACAAGTTCTGTAATGTCTGCACAGTGTCTTTTACAGTGTATCAGCTATATTGTAAACTTAACCATCCCACTTTAGTTATAGTGCTCAGATGATAACGTATACAATAATTAACATACGCATAGCAAATTCATCTACTATAACGTAATGACCAATTAATGGGGTGGGGATGGCCAGCGATTTCCTTTCGAACCGATATATTTTATTTTCTTTTATCTCAACATAATTTTTTTTTTCTTCAAATAATAAAATAAATATAATATGGTATCATTTGCTTTAAATCAGAAAAATATATTTTTTCCAGATATCTGAGAGCCGAAAATAAAATAATAAAATCCCAGGCCCCGGACTCAGGAAACTGAAGTTGTTGATCCCTAATACAATTGCGGTACTCCAAAGTTCTTATCATGGTATATTAAAAACATTCGGTTGTATACCGCGGTACAGATCTTTCCGTGGTACCCAGCTCTGATCTGAACTATCCGAGCATATGCTGTCGATGTATATCTGCTACATCGGTATCACCTCTCTCCAGACTGATTATTATCCTCTCCATCATCACGCCTTGACATCACCTAAATTATATTACACTTTTTTTCATCACATTTTTATCGATTGGAGCGAAGCTCCCCAGATCCTGTAACGCTGTTAAGTGCCTGGCAGTTGTAGTTAGTCGTTCATTTCAGTCATTCATGGTTAACAGTGTCTCAGTTTCAGATGTAATTCAACAGGAATGACAATTCTAGGAAATTGATGACACAGATAATTACTGAGTTTGTCATTTCTCGAAAGGCTATTTAAGGTAATTAGATTAGTATCCCTGTGTGTTATCGATTTTCTTACCTGTACAATACTTATCCCGGAGGGATCATTTCCGGTTGGAAGGCTTTACTCACTTTTAAGACTGGTAACTTTAATTAAATCACTTACAATGTCTCATTAATAATTATATCCCAATTAAACTTCATACATGTGATATAAAGAGACTGAATAACTTTGGCAATCGCACTATAGAGGTTGCTAACTCTGCAAACGGAGATGGTAAAGGAGAAAGCAAACTCAAAGATGTGAGCAACAATATACTATTTAGTTACCACTGTAGAAATTTATTTGTTTCAAAATAGTCTGTTTAGTTACGATTTTAGAAGGTTTAAAAATAGACTTGTTAGTTACCTCTATAGAAGGTTTTGAAATAGACTATTTAATTACCACTGTAGAATGTTTCAAAACAGACTTTTTATTTACCATTGTAGGAAATAGACCATTAATTTACCACAGTAGAAAGGTTTAACAAATATAGATCAATTAGTTACCACTATAGACGGTTTTTAAAAATGGACCACTTAGAAACCATAGTAGAAGGTTTAAAAATAGACCACTCAGTTACCACAGCAGAAAGTGATTTAATAAAATAGTCCATTTAGTTACCTCTGTAGACGGTTTTAAAAATAGACCAGTTAAAAACCACTGTATAAGATTTAAAAATAGACTACTTAGAAAATACTGTGGAAGGTTTAAAAATAGACCACTTAGAAACCATTGTAGAAGGTTTAAAAATAGACTATTTAGTTACCACTGTAGAAAGTTTCAACTGTGCAAAAATTAGTCTTGTCTTCATAGTTTTTGCCGAATGCTTTCTCACACGTATAATGTAGTTAACCATTTTGGGCAATACATACAGGTTTACTCGAGGCAAAACCTTTTATAAATGATTGTGGATGTCTGATAAAAAAATATTTTCGCTGCACGCATTAGTAGAAATTTAGCTGGAACATTAAACCGTTTAAGAGAAGCTCCAATCGTTGACAAACAGGAACTGAATGACATATTTGAACCCATTAATAAAATCAAATCAAATCAAATCAAATTATATAGTGCTGAATAATCATTTACAAATTGGAGCAATAAAGAAACAGTTCATAATAAAGAACAAACCAAACTTATTGTTTTGAACAAGAATATTAGTTATCTAGAAATAAATATCATGCTGATAAAACAACACTCAAGAATTAAAACACCGCGAGTGGGGTTGATATGGTTTCTGCTAGATAAGAGAATAAAAATTACAAGAACAAGATTTGAGAATTTGTCAATTTGCATTAACAAGAAAACCAAAGATAACTAAGAAAATTGCAAATAAGAACCCCAAATCAATACTGGTCAGTAGTGAAGAAAACAAAAGATAACAAAGAAAATTTCAAATAGCGTTCAAAAGAAATGCTAAACAATTAAAAAAAACAAAAAAACCCCAACAATTTAACTAAAGCATACGACGACATCCGTATTAAATTTTTAGGAATATATGTATAGCCAATCGATGAGAATAATAACAAAATATACGAAAATGAGGAACCGTTAAATACAGACCATTGTACAATATCAAATGAACCAGTCTCTTCAGAGGAAATATTTAGAGTACTGAAAAAGTTGAAATCGAATAAGTCACCTGGTCATTATGCCATTTTGAATGAATATTCAAATGAAATTTTTCTTCGCATCTTCAGGTCCTAGCGAACATTTTAAACCCGATTTTAAACACAGGTACTATTGCAGAAACATGGACTGCAGGGTTTATTAAACCGATATACAAAGACAGGGGAGACAAATCGGACTTTACCAATTACTGACCTAGTACATAAATGAGTTGTTTCAGTAATGTCACTACTGCTCTCCTTAAAATAAAAGAAAATAGTCTAGTATATGAGGCACAGACATATTTTCGTAAAAGATACTCCACAAATGATACTGTTGCTGCGGTAAATTCTTTGATAGAACACTTAAGGAGTAAAGGAAAAGCACTGTTTTCTACTTTTGTGGATTTTTCGAAGACTTTCGATACATTACTGGGCGTTTTCTTATGGAGAAACTGATTAGCACTGGTAAAAATTGGAACACACTTCATATAATAATGAGCATGTTATGAATACAAAGTCATTTATCTTTCTAAATGAAAAAAGCAGTTAATTCACTCGAATTCTATGAGTTAGACAAGGGGAACCTCTTTCTCCTTTATTACTTGACCTGTATTTAAATGAGAATAGGAATTATCTTTTGGTTATGATTGCAACGGCATTTCAGTTTTGTTATTGGATGGAGATATAATCAGATAACTAGAATAATATTTGGACAATTAAAAAATATGCAAAATAACTGTGATACGTTCTGCACAGTAGTTCTTATGGGCGGTGCTTCTATATAGCAGTCTCACGTACACAACGGTCACCTGCTCCTGAAGGCCAATATCTGCCAGCTCCATGGGCGAACTTTAAGAAGCGGTTTGTTTATAATTACTACCAATGTAAACTTATTACTTACACAAGAAAACCAAAGTCACGATTATTATTAAATTTAGAAATATATATTTTTTAAAATTTAAATTGGTGGGTTCAAAACTTAAAATTATCCAAGACATAAATATTTAGGATTGATCTTTGCGAAGAATGCTCGATAGTTAGTACAAATTAAAAAACTAATAAATAAAAACAATAAAGTTGCGTAATTTCTTAAATTTGCCTGTAGACCGACAGCTTAAAATTCTTAATATGAAAATAGTTTCAGTTCCTAGATGTGCTAATAAAATTTTGACAGACAGTAGAAAGTGTTAAGTTAGATTTTCTGGGTTATGTGTTAAAACTGTTTGTTTTTTTTAGTTTATTTTCCTTTGATTTTATATCTACTCCTACATATTTGTTTTATGGTGAGCTTGTTAGGGCTCCACAATACTTGCAAATGAATGTCTTCCTATGGGTATTAATTAAAAGAAATCAAATCATATTATTATATAATAATTATATATAATTATAATATTTATATAGGCAGTAGTTAATGCATTGACATAATTTATAACATGTTATCGGAAAATTTATTTTACGTTTGTTAATCAAAATATTCCACCGCTCCGGTGGCCAAGTGGTTAAAGCGTCCGCCTCGGATGCTGGAGGTCGCGGGTACTAACAGCTGCCTCGCAATGCGTTCAGTATTAAGAGGTTAGTGTTAGGACTGATCGGCCTGGTGTCTGGATAATGTGACTGGGTGGGACATCATGCTACAAGTTTGCGCATGATGCCTCAGTGCTAGACATCACTATAAACTGTCACATTGCAGACATCGTGGCTATATGACTGAAAAATTGTTAAAGCTAAGCTGAAAATCCAAATCACACACACACACACACACACACACACACACACACACACACACACATGCACACGCACAAGAATCCTAGATATATACAATCTTCAAACAAAGATTTCTTCATCAGTTTATATAGACACGGGAATCGTCCATTTCGAAGTGATTAATTTTGTTTAAACATTGATTACAACACAGAAAAATAGCTAAAAGATGTAATCCACATAGTATCATTTTGGCAGGATTAAAACATGAAACACACACACACACACACACACACACACACACACACACACACACAGAATATATTAATTAACAAAGTAAGAAAGTAAATGATTTATGACGACTGGTGCACTGTATAATTTTACAAAAAGATATGATGGATGTTCTTCATATGAGGCAGAATAAAGTTTGAGATTCTCTGTTCAGATCATTCAATGAGGATTCAGATAGACCGATGAATAGATATATGAGATCATACGAGAGTACCTTATCTT
>JAECUM010095633.1:0-55035 GCA_016617855.1 Megalonaias nervosa
AAAAAAAAAACAAACAGTGTCTCTAGAGATTAAGCACAGTAAACTCTATTACTTTACTCAAAAGGAATGTGTTTAACAATGGGATGTTATTTCCATATTTCGTGTTATATGAATTAAATAAAATGGGTTGACTATTTATTGGAGAAATCCGTAAGAATATAATTTCCGCTGCAAATCTGCACAGGCAACTGACATTTAGCTTCCATAGTTAGAAAATATTACATTCTTATACTGTAACTGTCGCAAAAAAGCACGGTGTTTCTTATAGTTGTGAGGGTGATGTCTTTTTAATACTGGAAACTATAGGATTTGTTAATAATAAGTACATAAATGCAATAATTCGATTGGTAAATTTGGAAAAGTTAACTCAGCTGTCATATGTGGCTGTCAATAAAACTAAAATGTCCCATTATGACTAGTAAAGACTGCTATTTATGACATGAAAACCGTATTTTCATAAAAGAAAAGTTAAGCACGTAGCCAGGAGAGTGGAGGATGCCATCCTATATCATTAACTTCACATAAATCAGCGAGTAAGTAGCTTGAAATGTCAAATGCGTTAGATCTTATTTTTAAAATTGGTGTTTTTGTATTCTTTATTTTTGACATATCTGCTCTTAAAGTTGACATTTTCATACAGAAATTTTGTTTACAGATGAAACGTGTAACTTTTTATTACCTGCCCCCTACCCCATCCCCCCCCCCTTCTTCGCTTCATATTTTTGTTGTTAGTTTTAAAGAATTTGTGCTTGTAACAAAGAAAATGTACATTCAATATCAAAGACACATTTGTGTACCCACGCTCCAACTTCCCTATGCAGTGAGAATTCCTGGCTACGTCATAAGTACTGACGACACAGCAAGCAAACAATGGTACAAGCATTAAGCAGTAATATAATGAAGTAGATCATAAAAGCACACAAACACACACACGCACAAACTTTAAAATAATTCTGAAGTGTTGAGAGTTCGAATATCCTATAACTGAAAATGCAAATATTGTCTCTGGACATCATTAGAATTATTAACTTATTTACCACTTTTGATAAATTTTTCAAAATTGATAACTGTATCACAAAAATTATTCAAAGGTAGCAAACTTTTGAAACTTAGTGAGACCTTTTCCCAGATATCTGAGAATACAAACAATCAACGTGTTAATTACAGACTGATCAATGATCAAATCAGCACAGTGTGTTGAGTTCTGTGAGTATATAACCGTGTGTGGTAATTTTAATGCATTAGATCCATATTTTTTTTCTAGCTACTAAAATGCTTAGCAATCTTATATTTTATGTATTATTCTGTCTATTGTTTATTCCAAGCAAATAAAAGGCACGATGTTATTGTTATCTAAGATTCATATTTTTTAAATAAAGTTAACATCATATTTGAGTACTGTTCTTGGTCTTAAAGACAGCATCAGACCTCGGTTTCTGTGTATGCTTTCCAGTTATGTAGGACGTAATGACTTGCAACATTAAAGGTAGACCTGGATGCAACATACAACAGTTTGGAATCTTAATTTGTTACACATTTCTCGTGTATTACAAAGACACGTTCATTCACTGGATTAGAAATTTCTGCTGTTAAATTACAGTCCAAAATGCAACATCTACGGTAGCGTCTGCACGACTTTTTGTAATCTCGCCAGATACGCACGCGAGAGCTTGTGACGTCAGTGGAAGAACTGTGCACGATATGCATAACAGTAAATAACAGTACCAATAAAACATTCTGTTTTGCAACATTGTTTATATGATGTGCACATTTCCATTAAATACCTCTGACACCTATTTTCGTTTTTATAAAAAGTTTCTGTTATGTTTATGTTTGGTACTGACTTGATTGTCAAAATCTTGCCAAGTCGCTATATAAAGGCTAATTATGTGTTTCATAATCCTCTTCCTCACAAAAAGAAGTGCAATCTTTTTTTTTCCAATAGTAATAGCCAGATGCCAAATAAAGAATCAATCGTCTTCATGTACATTATATAGCTGGACAATTAAAACGAAATCATTTCAAAAGAGTTTTGTTTGCTAAATATGTGCATATTCAGGTGCGATTTATATTACACGCAGCCGTCTAAAATGGATCGTAGTATTTAACAGCTCCAACTGAAGTCAAACAATTACTCCAGAACGGAAGTTCGATGATTTTGGACAATTTGTAATTGATAATTTCAGATTCCGTTTCGGAATGGTATCATTTATATTACAAAAAGATATCTGACTTGGAGTGCCATATTTAACAGCCCCAGTTCTAAATTAGCAATTAAGCAGGGAAAGTTTGATGCTTCAGTGATAATTTTACGTTATCCCCTGACTGAAATTTATTGCTGAAATGACTATGAAAGTGAGACAATAACGTTTTTTGGGGGATACTCTCGACCGCCTATCCAGTACAGCCTTGCATGTATCTGTTGCCGTAGTCATCGTTTTTGGCAATCGTGTATACAGTTCTCTTGAGTCTTTCGATCGATCGAATTTGAGATGTGATGACTTGGAAAACTGTACTTTCAGTTGACTTTTACTTGATAATAAAATCGATTGTTTTTATATTCTTATTTCGCGATGTTCACACAAATCGCCAACATGCGTCATTTTGTACGTGTGTTGTGATGCTGAGTATACCGTTATTTAATCTGCTGAAGAAAATGAGATTGAAAGAGCACAAGTTTCTAACAGTCCAACATGATACGTGCAAAATCTTGCAAAGATATATGAAATTGAATACACTGACGAAAATACTATGGTGTATTTCAGAATTTAATTTGTGGAACAATTTGTTAAGATGGTTAGTGCTTTTGTTCTTCTTTCTTTATTTTCCTCGCATATATTCAGTTTTGTCTTCTAGCAATTTGATGTCTTCCTTGATTGCTCATTTACAGGATGTCACAATAACTACAATCAGTTTTTAATGTCCGCCATTTCATTGTATTCTATGAATTGATTTCGCCAAACTATTCACTGTTTATTCTCTCTCTCTCTCTCTCTCTCTCTCTCTCTCTCTCTCTGATTCATGAATTTCCACAATTAAATACTTTCTTTCATTGTTCACATACATGATGACATGATAAATAAGAACAGTTCTTAACAGCTACTCTTAAGTTACTTTTGCTAATGGGTTCGATTCCAAATTCTCTCTCTCTCTCTCTCTCTCTCTCTCTCTCTCTCTCTCTCTCTCTCTCTCACACACACACACACACACACACACATCAAACTGGATGTAACAGGTAACGTCTGGCGTCATTGGTCAATATTCAGGTTGGTAACGCCCATTCGTGGAATATCTGTTATTGGTACCAGAGTGCCATGCCATGGGTTACCTGAATTTAGAACACGGGGAAGTACTGACGAGAAAGACGCGATCATAGAGTAATCATTATTCGCAACGCTGGGGGTGGGGGGCTGGGGGGTCGCCAAGTGGAGTAACACGGACTTGAGCCACGAAAACTGAAAAAGTTGTATATGGTCTATGGAGGAATATTTTGACATGTACATATAAAGTTAAATATCTCGCTAACTGTCGACCGCATCGAGTTGAAATTTTCAGATATCACATGAATCACCATACTGAATAACTCAGAAATAAGTGATTAGGGTATGAGGCGCCGTAGCGGACAAAAGCTGGTCCAATGAGAAAGTTTCAGTTGAAATTTCAATGTCGTATGTCAAGAAATCCAGTATCACGTGTTGGATCAAATTGCATGTCCTTAAAATTCCATTTTCTAGGTCAAGATTTTAGATTGTATCTCTTGAATTAAACAGTTGTGGTTGAAAGTTATATTTCTATGTCGAGGTTTTAGATTGTGTCGTTTGAATTACACGGCGGTGGTTGAAATTTCCATGTCATACGTTGAGATTTCCCAATTCACGTATTGGTTCAAAGAGTTTATGTTGAAAGTTCCATTTCATATGTTGAGTATTTGGATTTCATCTGTTGAATTACACAGCGCTGGTTGAAAATTCGATGTCTAATGTCAAGATTTTAGATTGTGCCTTCTGAATTACACGGCAGTTGTTGAAATTTTAATGTGGACAGCTCTGATGGCCTAGTGGTTAGAACGTCCGCCTCGGGTGCGGGAGGTCGTGGGTTCGATCCAAGGCCGAGTCATACCAAAAACTTATGAAAACGGCACTAAACAGCTGCCTCGCTTGGCGCTCAGCATTAAGATGTTAGTGTTAGGACTGGTCAGCCTGGTGTCAGAATAATGCGACTGGGTGGGACAGCATGCTACATGTCTGCGGCATGATGCCCCAGTGCTAGACATCACTATAAACTGCCACACTGCAGACATCGTAGCGATATGACTAAAAAATTGTTAAAGCTACGTTAAAAAATCCAAATCACACAAATTTTAATGTCATATGTCGAGAGTTTCAATTTAACATGTTGGATCACATTGTTTGTGCTGAAAGTTCCATTTCGTATGTTGAGTGTTTAGATTGTATCTGTTGAATTGCACAGCGGTGGTTGTACATTTTATTATGCTTTGTCAGAATTGCTATTTTTGTAAGGTGAAATGATGGGTTGGTGTTTAAAGTAACATTACACAATGTCCACCTTAACAATTCAAAATAATATCGATTATTAAGATACATCATTCGTGTATTCAATTATGAGGCGCCATTACATTTTATGCATTTACAGTTTGAAAGTTACCATTCACAGGTCGAGAATTGCTGTGAATTTCTTCGCTAGAGGTTGCTCTCGTTAGCGGACCGCGTTATTTTTAAACAAGGAGGCTGCTTCTCGTAGCTTTGAAATTCAACAAATGAAATCTAAATACTCGCCATATGAAATGGAACTTTCATCACAAATAGTTACATTCAACGTGTGAATTAGGGATTCTCAACATATGATATTGAAATTTCAACCACCGCTGTGTAATTCAAAATATACACTGTTAAATGTCAACACAGGAAATAAAACTTTAAACCACAACTGTATAATTCAACATATAAAATCTAAAATCTCGATCTAGAAAATGGAACTTTAAGGACATGCAGTTTGATCCAACACGTGATTTTGGATTTCTCGACAGACGACACTGAAATTTCAACTGCAACTTTCTCATTGGACCAGCTTTTGTCCGCTACGGCGCCTCATATAAGGATGTCTCAGGTCTACCTTTAAGCAATCATCTCTCTTAATTATTAATCAATGACCTGTCTTTAGAACAACTTGTCACACTTTCCAGAGGTGACAAATTTAAGAAAGGTGTGCCTGTACCTTTTTTTTTTTTTTTTAAATGTAAACCGCTATCTGGATCAAGACCTTAATCAGCAAGTGTATATAACATTGACCCTCAAAGATCTTTTGTCTTGTTTTACTTCCAAAACTATGTCATTACGTCATACAAGTAACAAATAATATCAAAACACAATTGCTGAAAACCTTACGCATGTGTAATAGTACAACTTATACATGTATTCATTTTAAAATAAATTAAGCAATTGAGAGAGAGAGAGAGAGAGAGAGAGAGAGAGAGAGAGCATTCACGGGAGGGGGGGGGGACATTCACATAACTGCCTCAGCTTCTTAGCTTGTTAAAATTTCATTAAAAAAAGACCAGAACATGTACAGTTTTTGAAGTATTTTTTCAAACAGTTTTTGGAACAATGAGTACACATAAATATGAGGCTGATCACGTTGATTTTTCTCTCATGCACAGTAATGCAACAATGGAAAATCTCGCGACCCGCGATCGGTTCATCGCAAACAATCATCAGTCTAAAGAACTATCGATGAGAAATAATAAAACATAATGTTGCTAAAAGTCGGCATTTGTAAAAGATGTCACTACAATTATCCATTTTGACCACCCCCACCACCAATCTAAGCCACTTGTCCTAGTCCCTGATGGAGAGGATGGACACTCGGGGCTAATGGCAGGTGTCATACAATCATTTTCTCTTTTCATATTTAGTATGTAAATACATCAATCAACATGTTGCATCTCTGAATTTGTCTTTTATGTCCATTAAGTGTATACAAGGTTTTAGCATGTGGATCACTAGTCTCCAGTTCATGACTCAGGGGATAAACAGCGGAGGGGTTAAGGACGGACCAAGATACTAATGACAGATGTATGTATACATTTGTTGAGGGTTTCGTTTGTTTTGCTTTGTTTTGGGGGTTTTTTTTAGTTTTGTCTTGTGTGTGTGTGTGTGTGTGTGTGTTTTATGTTGGGGGAAGTTTGTGTTTAGGTTTTTTTTTTTTTTTTTGTTTTTTTTGTTTTGGGGGTTTCGTGGGTTTTGTGTATTTGTGGGGTTGTTGTTTTTGTCTTTATTAGTTTTTTTATGCTTTTTATGTTCATGTACGGTTAAAATCTGGAGATCTATATCCAAAGAGTTACGAAGTTATAGCCCAGGGACTTAGTCACTACGAGTAAGGATATACCCAGTGGTGAAAAGAACTTGCACATATGCATTTGTTTTTGCAAACCCAGTTAGTATATAAACTGGCATTCGGAGTGTGGGCGGTCTCAACAGTTTCCCAGTTATGACTCAGAGGCTATGCCCAGGATGTGGGGGTACGGCGGTTGGGGTGGGAGTGGATGGGTGAGTTGCACATCCTAACTGTTCTTCTCGAGCCAACCATTACATGGGTTTACATATGGTTATGGATGGGTGGGGATCTCAATAGTTCCCAAAGTATGACCTAGAGATTAAGTCCAGTCATTGGATGGGTGGATAAGACAGACCCAGGGACCAATGGTGGTTGCATATCTGAAGTTGTCTGAAAAATCGTGTACATGACTGTAAATTCCATTTAAAATATTTCTTTTAAACATATTGTGGAAGAAATTGCAATCTGACCTATTGACCTCTTGATCCCTACCCTGTGCCCAAAAGCAGGGGTGGGTGGGCAGGAACAAAAAACAAAATACGTGTCGTGCCATTTATAGTTTGAGGCTCTACTACACTAGATTCAGTATTTATTCATTTTTGTCTGGGAGATAGCGTCACGTACAGCCAGACGTTTAAACGGAGGTTATTAAAATATTCCGAAATTAGTTTTGTGTTTTGGCTGGGTTTATGTTGCTGTTACTGCTGTTTAAAAGGTGTCGTGGTAATCATGTGATGGCATGTTAAATATTCCACACTGTGCACTGCCGAAATGGTTTATTTAGGTTTCGTTCCGAAAAGGGGACCATATTAAGTTGCGAGAAAATAAAACCAGGTATATATTTTAAGGACTAGTCGAAGTCATTGCACATCCCCAGGAACAAGCCAGGCAGTAGTAGATGTATATGAGGTTTTAATCTCAAAGAGGGTTTTAGCTCAGAACCCCCCCCCTTCTAAAATAAATATATTCTAACATTTTTTTACCACCTCAGAGACCCCCTCTTCCTCAAAAAACCACCCTACTCCAAATTTTTATCTCAGAAAATGATGAAATTTTGAAACCCAAAGAGGATGCTGTCTCAAAACACCCACCCCCTCTAAAATAAATATATTCTGACATTTTTTTACCACCTCAGAGACCCCCTCTCCCTCAAAAACAGGAACACCCACCCACCTTCCAAGCACATGTTAATGCAGGATATCAAAGCACACATGTTAATGCAGGATATCATAACCTACAAAGCACAATAAAATGTTCTATTACAAAGAGCCAATTTGTAGCGTCGGATTTAATCTAACAAACAGATTTTTTAAAAGATTTAAATCAGCTTCAAGATATAGTAACATTTTGTCAAAAATATGTTAGAAAAATATTTTCACTTACCTGTTCATAAAATCCTCTAGCAGAATGGCCATGAAGAAAATTCTAACTGCCTTTTATATCGTTATTCTGGGAAAATCCATTGCAAATAACCTTGATTTCATAACATTTTGGAGTGGGCGTTATTTTAGGAAAATCCATTGCAAATGACCTATCTTTGACCTGATTTTGGCGTTATATTCTAAAAAATCCATTGGAAATTCCTTATCTTTAACCTTTCAGAATGATCACATAATTTAGTTATTATGGAAATTTCGTGTGGGCCTATGACGGCATCAGAATTCCTTTGTAATCATTTAATCTCCAGGGAAACCAAATCTGTATATTGTAATATATTATGACGCTCTGATTGATTTTTATTCACAGCTATCTAGCAAGACTATTGCAATGGTAATATGTAAGGAACACAAAGCTTTCTTAGTATCTAAGACTATTCACATGATCGGATATCAAACGAATAGACTGCAATTTATTTTTCATCATAGAAAACCAAAGCATTTTATCATTTACTCGTACACGATTATGAAAACATTTTCTATATATTTTCACAGAATGGGAAGTAGAATGTGAATGGGGATTTGAGACACTTTTATCTGTTTCCATGGATCAAATATTTTAAGTGAAAAAATGATGAACAGGTAAGTTAAAACGTTGTTTGAGATTATTTTATTTTATACTCTACCATCACTATACTTTTTTTGATAATCTTTTTCATACCTGCTGACTCTTATTGGTAGGATATCCGTTAACATTCTGTCAATAATACGAAACTCACGTATCAAATCGTCCATATCATATTTTACACCTCGCAAATAAGATCGTATTTGATCAAGTAATTTTTTGTAAGTTATACTTGCTGTTTTACAAGAATTTTTTTTGTTTCAAGTTTAGGTTCAATTTTTTTTACAAGTGTTGAAAGAGAGACACCGACACCAGATATTATTAATAAAAATAGATTTAATAATGCTCCACTTAAGATTATACCAGAGCTGGTCATTAACAATGGCAAATATGATATTACTCGAAGTATTCTACGGTAGTATTTATAACATTCTTTTACACACCAGAGGTTTTTGTGATAAAATTTATAATATTGTACTAATGCTTCAACATTTTGTTTTGGAATTTCTTCTGATATGTGATTGATATCGATGATATGTTTTTTCATTATACAATTTTTTTACACAAAAACAAAAGTTTTGGCACCAGCAATTGAATCAAGAAACTCATGAAATTTATTATTATTAGGATCAGCTATAAACTCGCTGTATTTATCATAAACATCTGACGAAGTATCCTTATATCGTTCATCTGTTAGTACATATTGTTTCTTTAACCAAGCGTAAGAATCAAAACTATTTCCTACTTCACTCTCGTACAAATCTGTTTTATTCACCAAATTACTGTAATCGATTTCTGTTTCATCAATATACCCTAATACTAAGCTCAACTGATCTAACTTGAAATTTTTTAGAAGAAGATGTTGTCTGATAATTGTATATGCGACTACGAAATTTGCTAGCATCAATTTTTTAAGCTTATCTAGTTCAATTGTAAGAAGACCAACAGCAGAAGCTACTTTTAACATTAATTTTTCATATGGTTTTGTGAATATTGTTTTAATTTCGTTGTAATGATTTCGTAGTGACAATTGTCTAGAGTACTGTAATGATGGGAATGGAATATCGTCTTCTTCATTTATATCATAATAAGAATCAGACTTTACTTCCAACTTTGTTTGATCGACTACTGCAAAAAACTTTTCTCGCTCATCATCATTAAAATTACTAATTTCATCGTCTAAAGTTTTGATTATCTTTAGAGACTTGTTAACAATAATCGGATCAAATTCTGGGTCTTTTTTTACGTATCATTGGCAAAATTACGTTTGCATACACTTTACTAATTAACTCTGCGTCTGACGTCATAGTAACGATTTTAACCAAGGTTTCTTTGTCGTTGTAGTACATACCGAGATGTTTAAAAATACGTCGTTTTGAAAAACTATCATATACATGTTTGTTTCTTTTTATTCTTATTTTCTTAGTTTCCGCTAGTTTGTCAAGACGAATATGATTTTCGTTTATTCGTCTTTCTTCCAATGTTCTTCCACTATAAACTTGTGCTTTTATTAAGTCTGATTTTATTATCAAATCTATGTTATACCAGTCAAGCTCGAGTAATATTTTTTTTTAATATAATTTCAACTTGTTTTTGTTCTTCTAGACAATCATTAGGATGACAGTATCTGCTTATAATGTCAAAGTTTTCTATTGCTTTTTTCAGTTGTGGTCCTCGCATATGCATAACGCGAATAAAATTAGCAGAATTTCCTGGAAATGTTGAATTGTCTAACGATTCGTTGCCAAGTTTTTTCAAACCTTGTAACATTTTTGCCATGTTATTAACAGCTCCAACATCTATTTTAGGGTTAAAAATATTATCATAAAATTCTTTTGCAACGGTTATAATTGATGGTTCTGACATTATTTTATAGCATTAGATTAAATTTGATCATCGAGTGTGTATATTTGAAATGCTGTCAGTCCTGGAAACGGACGTTCAGCAGCAATAACAAAAACTCGAAAATACAAGCACTTGTTAACAGTGTTTTCAGTCGGAATCGTAAAATATCGTGTTGTTGAAATGTAAGTGTCTGTTGTGCTATACAATGTTGCCCAATTAATATCATCATTTGATCCTTCCAATCGCCAATTATAAATTCGACCAACGCTAGGATTTAATCGGCCTCGCAAATGAAATTGCCAAATAGCAACTGCAGTAGGACATTTTATTTTGATCCAAAAATTTTCAATTTCTTCGTTGGTAGTCCACTCGTGTCTATCAGAGAAAGCGTAATAAGGATAATTTTCAGGATAAAACGATGATGCGCTTACCTCAAATCCAACTGCTGACTTAAAGAATATTGGAATATACCCAACATTATTTTTGGTTCGTTTTACACTACTAGACAGACTGTCAACATACGCTTTATTTGTCAGATCGTTAGGGTTAACTGGAACGTAAGTCGTCATTATCTTGTTGGCTTTCATGTTTATATTCCCTGACATCGGTCCACCGGATTTCTTAAAATATGGGTTAAGTTCTTCTTTTAATTGAGCATAACTAATAGCATCAGTGTTATCAGATGGTGAGGTTATTGGTAATCCAGTTATTTTTTAATTTAACATGGACAGGTCACCTGTCATTGTATCACCGGCTTTGTTAAGCTTATTATCGTCAACAGATTTTAGTTGTGCATAACTTACAGCTTGTGTTTGATTTAAGTTTTCTGGTGGATATACAATCTCTAAATTTATATATTTTTTCCTGACATGTTGATATTACCTGTAACTGTTCCACCGATTTTATCAAGTTTGTTATCATCAACATACTTCAACTGTAAATAACTTACCGCTTGAGTTTGATTTAAGTTTGCTGGTGGATACCTGGTCTCTAAATTTATAAATTTTTTTCCTGACATATCTAAGTTACCGCTTAAAGTTCCTCCTGTCAATGATAGTTTAATATTGTCGACTAATTTAAGTTGTGCATAACTAACAGCTTGTGTATTAACGACATTTATTGGCGGATAATCTGTTTCTAAACCTAGTACTCGTTGATTTGACATAAACAGGTTTCCTGTCATCGTGTCGCCGGATTTTTTCAGGTAACCTGATAAATCAACCTTACCGTCTGTTATTGTTGTACTTACAGCTGATGAATCTCCTACTAATGTTCCAAATTTTGTATAATAGCTCATCATTTATTTATCGTCTGACAATTTTTTTTTATATAACATAAAATTGTATAACAATAATGGCAAAATCGTCGATGTTAAACTTTGATACAGAGCGGTTGGTGAAACAAACATGAAAATGAACTTCCAGATTGTCAATATCTTATTGTTGGAAGAACTGGATCGGGAAAAACAAACTTGCTTATGAATTTACTTCTAGGAGATAATTTTAACTACGATCGCGTTTATATTTACACAATTAATCCGCAACAAGATAAGTACGAGCTACTTAACAATTATAATGACAAACTTCGTGACGATCTTGAGGCTGGTGAAGATTTTTTTTTATTGTCAAACAACCAGAAGAACTTATTCCAGTTAATCAACTTGATTCATCCGAACACAAGATAGTTGTTTTTGATGATATTCCGCTAAACATTGAAGAAATGAATAAAATAAGATCATATTTTTCATTATCACGTAATAAGAATGTAATTCTATTTATCTCGCCCAAGGTTTTTATAATGTTGACAGATTTATTCGGCGAAATACTGGTTGTTTTATATTATTTCCTGGACTGGACAATGTTGACGTTAGAAATATCGCGAACGAGCAATGTGGTCATGTAACAAAAGATAAATTTATTGAATTATATCATAAAGCGACGGCAAATAAATATGACTTTTTTTGTTTGATAAACTAACAAATGATACGAGTAAAATGTTTCGCTGTTGTATTGAAAAATATCTACAGTAATTTTTATAGAAAATAGTATGTAATTAATGGAAAGACAAGCAAAATACAGAAAACATATAGAAAATCTAAAACAAAACTTGTTAAATCTAAAGCTGAACTTAGGCAGATGATCCAACAAGCACGACATGGTCAAGTGGTTGCAGCAGAAACAACAGCCGCCGCTCTCAAACCAGTTACTGAGGCTTTACTTGGAAAACAACCTGAAACTAAACCACTATCAGAAGAAGAACTTATATTACAAGAAAAAGGTTTACTCGGATTAGTTAAAAAACAACAAGAAGCAGCTGCTGGAAGAATTATTGAAAGATCTGAAGAAGAAAAAAGAACATTAGCTGAGTCACTTGTAGCAAATATAGCTGATCCTGCTGCAAGACAAGCTGCACTAGATCAGCTAATAAATGATCCACTAGCGCTTCAACGAAGATTAACAGGTTTAACCACATGGGAGATTAAAAATATTTTAACAAATTTATCAGAAAAATTAGAAGATATTGAAAAGGAGCAAGAAAGAGTCGGAGAGTTGACGGTAAAGTTTATGGAAGTTGAAGATAAAAGACGATGGTATATAAAACAAGCAAATAATGAGATAACAAAGGATGAATATGATAAATTTTTAGAGAAAAATGAAATAAAAGATCTTGATAATATAAATAAATGGAATGATGCTAAATTTGAAAAACTTATTGATAATTTAAATGAAATAATGAGAGACGGTATTGCTGCTAAAAATGAGTTAAACACAACCATAGAAGAAGAAAATATGCTTCAACTTTATGATAGAATGAGATATGGTATTATTGTTTTAGTAGTTGGAAAAACAGCACAAGCTAATAGAACAAAAATTTTTGGTAAGGGGTGGGATTTTAGAAGGAAAGCTCTTGATGAAGATAAACGTCGAGTAAAAAAATATAGAGAAGAAAGAACAGGAAAAGGAGTTAGAATATTTTCATCAGTTACTGAAATGATTGGCAGATTAATGTTATTGATATCATCAAAAGAAGCTGGAAATGTTAGTGCTGAAATTGACAATGAAATTATTGACATACTTGCTAATTTGAGATCGGAAAATTTATTAACATCTGACGAATACGAAACTTTACATCGCGATTTAATTTTATAAAAATATAATAATAAATGTCAGCAACATTATTACTAGACTCTAGCCAATCTGATAAAGATAGCGCAAATTTTTCAGTAAAGTATATTCCGCCAATAGAACTAGATCGTGAAAAACAATATGAAATTGGACTAATTTCCTGCACTTGTTGGAATTCTATGGCTAATGTAAAAACTGGAATAAATGATTATTTTGAATTCATTTATACTAATCGAGATTTTTTAGCGCAGAAATTCATTAAAATTCCACAAGCAGCCTACAACATAACTGATCTAAATAAAACAATAAAAGAATTTATAACAACAGAAGAACTAATAGCACAAGATGAAGGTGTAGCTGATAGTTTTGAGCTGACACCAAATTATAATACGTTACGAGCTAGAATAACAATAAAACCTGGTATAACAGTTGATTTTACAAATCCAAAAAGTATCGCGCCATTGATAGGATTTCTTCATAAAAGTTATACTGCTCCTCCTAATGAAACCAGAACGTATGACGGTAAACTGCCAGTAAATATAACTGATGTAAACGTAATATTGGTAAATTGCTCTATTGCATCTGGATCTTACTCAGCTAAAGGTAGTAAAGGACAAACAATATACAGTTTTTCACCAGACGTTCCACCAGGTTCTCTTATGCAAATTAGTCCACGTCAAGTTATTTATTATCCGTTAAACGTTGAAAATCAAATAACAGAAGTAAATATGCAATTGACAGATCAGTCTGGACGACAACTGGATTTTAATAATGAAATTGTTACTTATTATTTACACTTACGCGAACAATAGTAAACATATTTTCTAAAAGATTTGGTAATAAAATTATGCAACCTCAGATATAATGAAACAGAGAAAAAAAGTTTATAGAAGAAAAATAGTCGGAGGATTTTTGGGAAATATATTTGCTAAAATTATAGAAAATGCTCCAGGAATAGCTCATAAAGTTGCACCAATTGCACTTGACGCATCAAAAGCTTTTGCAACTGGAGCTGCATCTGCTGCTGGAACTGCTGTGAGACAAAAAATAGCTGATAAAATAAAAGGCCGTGTACCAACAATAAAACAAGCTATTTCAGAAATCGCACCAACAAAAGAAACTCAACGCGCAATGATAACAGCAACGAAAAAAGCTTTTATCACCAAAAGGAGAACAAATTATACAAAAGTTAATATCTAAAGGAACAGCGCCACAATAATTTTGTATAACCTAATAAATAAAAAAATGTCTGTTAAAAATAATCTCGATTTAGCAGAAATTTATGACGAAGACGACAAGGTAACAGAATTTGAATATGTTGAATATCTCGATGAAAATTCTAACGAACCTAATAAGGCTGAAGTCAGAACATTTAATACTCGAGACGATGACGTATTTCTGCTTCCTCATAAAGCAATGTTAGAAGTTCGTGGTCAGATTATGCCAGTAGCTGTTCCACCTGCCGCAATTGCAGCTGATGCACAAGTAGCTCTTATAAATGATGGTTGGTGTTTATTTAAAAGTGCCCGATATCAGCTGGCCAATCAAACTGTCGAAGATATTTCAAGTCACTTACAAGTTGAAAGTACAATATTAAATACTATTTCGTTTTCTGATGATTACTCCAAATCAACTGCAACTAATATGATGTGGTTTAAAGATACTGGAGCTGGTTCGCCGGGTATTGTTGCATCAGCTGAATTTTTTTCAGGAGGAGTAGCTATTTTAGTTGCCGGGGCTGATGCTGCTGCAGATGTTGTAATTGTAAGAAATTTTCTTATTGCTAATGCTAACAATTTTGGTATAATACCACCAGCTGCAGCTGCTGATGCAGATGCTACAAGAGTCTCACTTATTGCAGCTTGTAATAATCTTGGTATAACACCACCAGGTGCGGCAGCAACCGACACTGAAATGTTAACTCGTGTTAATAACTTAATTCCTAACATCAAAAGAAATATACGTTACAATGACGGTTATTTTAAGAGAAAGGCACTTGCAGCAGTATCACGTCAAATTACAATGATGTTACCGTTAAGCACAGTATTTGGATTTTGCTGCTATTATAATAAAGTATTTAGTGGAGTTAAACATACGCTTATTTTAGATCGGGCAGAACAAAACGACCGTTTATTTCGATTTGGCGAGGATGATGTACAATTTGTCATAAACAAACTTGCGCTGTGGATGCCACGAATAACGCCGACAGTTTCAAAATCGCTCGAATTAGATGATGTTCTTAAAAACCGCACAAAGAAAATTCATTTTCAGCAACACAAAATATATCAAACAGCAGTTCCAAATACCACAGACTACACATGGCGAGTCACAACAACGTCGACTGAACAAAAGCCACGGCAAATATTTGTTGTATTTCAGCAGTAAGAGCGACGTGGTAACCAACAACAAAATAATGCAATATTTGATAATGCTGATGTTAGACGAATATATGCTAGAATAAATTCAAAGCAATACCCGGAGCGAGCACTAGAATGTAATTTTGCAGATAACGCTAATAAAAATATTACTCGACCTTACATGTACCTGCTCGACGCACCGCAAAAATATCAAGATGTTGGAGACGGATCTCAGATATCAGTAGAGGAATTTCGCACACTTTATCCGATATTTTATTTTGATGTTAGTAAACAAAATGAAAGAGATGTAATTTCAACTGCTGATATTGAAATTACTTGGACATTAGGAGCAGTTCCAGCAGCGCAGTTGTATGTATATGCGCTAGTGATCAGCGACAGAACTATTACGATTGATTTTGTTGGAGGTAAAATGTCGGTACAAGTCTAATCTGTAACTTTAATATAAGATGACAAAATATATTGTAAAAGAAATATATTTGACAGATGGTCAAGTTAAAAAATTAGCAGCTGCTGTTGCAAAGAAAAGGCAAGTATCATTAAAGGTCAACCCTAACGCAGGTGTTTTAGGTACTTTAACAAAATTAATGTTAACCAAAAACAAATAAATAAATACGATCGTAATAAACCTTTTGTTTTAAATTTAAGTGCTGCATAAATAACTGCAATGTCAAAACAAGGTGGTTTCTTCGGTCCGGCACTATCTCTAATGGCCAGAAGGTTAATACCTAACACTGGCAAAATTTTAGGTATTAATGTTCTGGCCATTACAGATAGTGCCGGACCGAAGAAACCACCTTGTTTTATCATCGCAGTTATTTGTGCAGCACTTAAATTTAAAACAAAAGTTTCTTTGCGATCGTATTTATTTATTTGTTTTTTGGTTAACATTAATTTTGTTAAAGTACCCAAAACACCTGCGTTAGGGTTGACCTTTAATGATACTTGCCTTTTCTTTGCAACAGCAGCTGCTAATCCTTTAACTCGACCATCTGTCAAATATATTTCTTTTACAATATATTTTGTTATCTTATATTGAAGTTACAGATTAAACTTGAAGTTTTTCAAACTTGTACTGACATTTTACCTTCGATAAAGTCAATCGTAATAGTTCTGTCGCTGATCACTAACGCATATACATATAACTGCGCTGCTGGAACTGCTCCTAATGTCCAAGTAATTTCAATATCAGCAGTTGAAAATACATCTCTTTCATTTTGTTTACTAACATTAAAATAAAATATCGGATAAAGTGTATGAAATTCCTCTACTGATATCTGAGATCCATCTCCAACATCTTGATATTTTTGCAATGCGTCGAGCAGTTACATGTAAGGTCGAGTAATATTTTTATTAGCGTCATCTGCAAAATTACGTTCTATCGCCCGCTCTGGATATTGCTTTGAATTTATTCTAGCATATATTCGTCTAACATCAGCATTATCAAATATCGCATTATTTTGTTGTTGGTTACCACGTCGCGCTTGTTGCTTAAATACAACAAATAATTGCCGTAGCTTTTGTTCAGTTGACGTCGTTGTGTCTCGCCATGTGTAGTCTGTGGTATTTGGAACTGCTGTTTGATATATTTTATGTTGCTGAAAATAAATCTTCTTTGTGCGGTTTTTAAGAATATCATCTAATTCGAGCGATTTTGAAACTGTCGGTGTTATTCGTGGCATCCACAGCGCAAGTTTGTTTATGATAAACTGTACATCAGCCCCGCCAAGTCGAAATAAACAATCATTTTGTTCTGATCGATCTAAAATAAGTGTATGTCTAACTCGACGAAATACTTTGTTGTAATCGCGACTAAAACCAAATATTGTACTTAATGGTGACATCATTGTAATTTGATGTGATCCTGCTGCAAGTGTCTTTCTTTTAAAATAACCATCATTGTAACGTCTATTTCGAAATCCAATTGTGTTAATAACTAAATTTAACATTGCAACGCCGTCTGCAGCTGCATTAGGCGGTGTTATACCAAGATTATTACAAGCAGCAGTAAGTGAAACTCTTGTAGCGTCTGCGTTAGCAGCTGCAGCTGGTGCGGCTATACCTAGCACGTCTGCATTAGCAATAAGAAAATTTTTTACAATTGGAAAATCTGCAGCAGCATCAGCTCCGTGTATTAAAACACCTTTTGAAATAAGCTCATCTGACGCAGGAATTATTGCACCACTTCCAGTATCTTTAAACCACATCATATTAGTTGCAGTCGATCTGGAGTAATCATTAGAAAACGAAATAATATTTAAGATTGTACTTGCAACTTGTAAGTGACTTGAAATATCTTCGACAGTTTGGTTTGATTGGCCAGCTGATATCGAGCACTTTTAAATAAACACCAACCATCATTTATAAGAGCTACTTCTGTTCCAGCTGCAATAGCAACAGGTGGATTGGCCACTGTCATAATCTGGCCACGAACTTCTAACATTGCTTTATGAGGAAGCAGAAATACGTCATCGCCTCTAGTATTAAATGTTCTAACGCCAGCCTTATTAGGTTCGTTAGAATTTTCATCGAGATATTCAATATATTTAAATTCTGTTACCGTGTCGTCTTCGTCATAAATTTCTGCTAAATCGAGATAATTTTTAACAGACATTTTTCTTATTTATTAGGTTATATAAAATTATTGCCAATCATGTAGTGATTGGCGTTGTTGCTTTAGATATTAATTTTTTTTATAATTTGTTTTCCTTTCGGTGATAAAAGTTTTTTTGTTGTTGTTATCATTGCGCGTTGAGTTTCTTTTGTTGGTGCGATTTCTGAAATAGCTTGTTTGATTGTCGGTACACCGCCTTTTATTTTATCAGCTATTTTTTGTCCAACAGCAGTTCCAGCAGCAGATGCAGCTCCAGTTGCAAAAGCTTTTGATGCGTCAAGTGCAATTGGTGCAACTTTATGAGCTATTCCTGGAAAATTTTCTATAATTTTAGCAAATATATTTCCCAAAAATCCTCCTACTATTTTTCTTCGATAAACATTTTTCTGTTTCGTTATATCTGAGGTTGTATAATTTTATTACCAAATCTTTTAGAAAATATGTTTACTATTGTTCGTGTAAGTGTAAATATTAAGTAATAATTTCATTGTTAAAATCCAGTTGTCGTCCAGACTGATCTGTCAATTGCATATTTACTTCTGTTATTTGATTTTCAACGTTTAACGGATAGTAAATAACTTGACGTGGACTAATTTGCATAAGAGAACCTGATGGAACGTCTGGTGAAAAACGGTATATTGTTTGACCTTTACTACCTTTAGCTGAATAAGATCCAGATGCAATAGAGCAATTTATCAATATTGCGTTTACATCAGTTATATTTACTGGCAGTTCACCGTCATACGTTCTGGTTTCATTAGGAGGAGCAGCATAACTTTTATGAAGAAATCCTATCAGTGGTGCGATACTTTTTGGATTGGTAAAACCAACTGTTATACCAGGTTTTATTGTTATTCTAGCTCGTAACGTATTCTAATTTGGTGTAAGCTCAAAACTATCAGCTACTACACCTTCATTTTTTGTTATTAGTTCTTTTATTGTTTAATTTAGATCAGTTATGTTGTAGGCTCCTTGTGGAATTTTACTTAATTTCCGTGCGAAAAAACCTCGACTAGTATAAATAAATTCAAAATCATCATTTATTCCAGTTTTGACATTAGCCATAGAATTCCAACAAGTGCAGGAAATTAGTCCAATTTCATATTGTTTTTCACGATCTAGTTCTATTGGCGGAATATACTTTACTGAAAAAATTTGCGCTATCTTTATCAGATTGGCTAGAGTCTAGTAATAATGTTGCTGACATTTATTATTATATTTTTATAAAATTAAGTCGCGATGTAAAGTTTCGCATTCGTCAGATGTTAATAAATTTTCCGATCTCAAATTATCAATTATGTCAATATTTTCATTGTCAATTTCAACACCAACATTTCCAGCTTCTTTTGATGATATCAGTAACATTAATCTGCCAATCATTTCAGTAACTGATGCAAATATTCTAACTCTAGTTCCTGTTTTTCTTTCTTCTTCTAAAAGTTTTTTTAAGCGATCATCATCGTAATATTTAAATAATCTTTTTAAATTGTATCCTTCTTTAGCATATTTTTCATTTCTAAATTTTTTTGCAGTAGTTTTAAAAACAGTAGCAATAGTATCATTTCTAGCTTTTTTAAAAAGTTCTTCAACATCTTCCATTGCAGCTGTACTAATTTCTCTGTAAGTTTCTTGATCTTCTGCTATGATATCTTTTAATTTTTTTAATGAGATCTTCGTATTCATCTTCTTTCCAATTATACATATTATCAACGTCAGAAATGTTATATTTTTTTCATAAAATTAAAATATTCTTTTGATGTTATTTCTTCTTTTGCATTGTCTTTATATTCATCACGATATCTTTTATATTCACGTTCTGATATTTGTAAATCTTCTTCAGTCATTATAGGAGCTTGTAGTGTATATGCTGATTCTTCTGGTCTTTCATCCAATAATTTTGCGTCAGTAATTAAGCTACTAAGGTGACTATCACTATAGTATTGTTTATTTCTTATTTTATTAATAGCCTTAATATAAAGATCAGTAATAATTCCATGTCGATATAATTTAATGCTCTTATAGTAATTTCTATTTTCTAAAACTACTTTGCTGAAATGCTCATCACCCTCTTTTTTTATTTCTTTTAATTTTGCAATTTTTTCGTCGGCTTTAAAATTATCTTTTTCAACATTATGTATTCTCACATTTTTAAAATCTTTATATTGTTCATTAAAATCGTTATATTCATCATCTCTTATTTCGCTATTTATATTTTCTAAATCATAGTCAAATCTTCTTTTTTCTTCTGTAATTTCCCTCTCTCTTCTAAGTTCTTCTTCTTCTAACCTTCTTTCAATTGGTCTAACTACTGCTGCTTCTGCTAATCTTTGTTGAAGTTCCAGTGGATTATTTATCAGCCGATCTATTTCAGCTTGTCTTGCAACAGGATTAGCTATATTTGCTGCAAGTGCCTCTGCTAATCTTCTTTTTCTTCTTCAGATCTTTCAATAATTTTTCCAGCAGCCGCTTCTTGTTGTTCTTTGATTAATCCTGGTAAACCTTTTTCTTGTATTTTTTTTAACTTCTTCTTCTAATAATGGTTTAGTTTCAGGTTGTTTTCCAAGTAAAGCTTCAGTAACTGGTTTGAGAGCGGCTGCTGTTGTTTCTTCTGCAGCCACTTGACCACGTCGTGCTTGTTCGATCATCTGCCTAAGTTCAGCTTTAGATTTAACAAGTTTTTTTTTTAGATTTTCTATATGTTTTCTGTACTTTGCTTGTCTTTCCATTGATTATATACTATTTTCTATAAAAATTACTGTAGGTATTTTTCAATACAACAGTGAAACATTTTACTCGTATCATTTGTTAATTTATCAAATAAAAAAAGTCATATTTATTTTCCGTTGCTTGATGATATAATTCAATAAATTTATCTTTTGTTACATCACCACATTGCTCGTTCGCGATATTTCTAACATCGACATTGTCAAGTCCTGGAAATAATATAAAACAACCAGTATTTCGCCGAATAAATCTGTCAACATTATAAAAACCCTGAGCAAGATAAAAGAATTACATTTCTTATTACGTGATAATGAAAACTATGATCTTATTTTATTAATTTCCTCGTTGTTTAGCGGAATATCATCAAAAACAACTATTTTGTGTTCGGGCGAATCAAGTTGATTAACAGGAACAAGTTCTTCTGGTTGTTTGATAATAAAAAAGTCTTCACCAGCCTCAAGATCATCACGAAGTTTGTCATTATAATTGTTAAGTAGCTCGTACTTATCCTGCTGTGGATTAATTGTGTAAATATAAACGCGATCGTAATTAAAATTATCTCCTAGAAGTAAATTCATAAGCAAGTTTGTTTTCCCAGATCCAGTTCTTCCAACAATAAGATAATGACAATCTGGAAGTTCGTTTTCATGTTTATGTTTCACCAACCGCTCTGTATCAAAATTTAATATCGACGATTTTGCCATTATTGTTATACAGTTTTATGTTATATAAAAAAATATTGTATAACAATAAATAAATAATGAGCTTTTATACAAAATTTGGAACATTAGTAGGAGATTCATCGGCTGTAAGTACAACAATAACAGACGGTAAGGTTGATTTATCAGGTTACCTGAAAAAATCCGGCGACACAATGACAGGAAACCTGTTTATGTCAAATCAACGAGTACTAGGTTTAGAAACAGATTATCCGCCAATAAATGTCGTTAATACACAAGCTGTTAGTTATGCACAACTAAAATCCGTCGACAATAATAAACTAGATAAATCTGGTGGAACTTTAAGCGGTAACTTAGATATGTCAGGAAAAGAAATTATAAATTTAGAGACCGGGTATCCACCAGCAAACTTAAATCAAACTCAAGCGGTAAGTTATTTGCAGTTGAAGTATGTTGATGATAACAAACTTGATAAAATCGGTGGAACAGTTACAGGTAATATTATCATGAACAAGAATAAAATTACATACCTTGGAGACCCAGCCACAGAATCAGACGCAGCAACAAAAAAATACGTCGACGATCAAGAATCTAAGTATGTGTTAGTGCGCGGTGGTATAATGCGTGCATTTCTCAATATGAATAATAATGGTATTAATGATCTCAGAACACCAGAATTAGATTTTGACGCTGTAACAAAAAAATACGTCGACGATATTAATATTCTAATAAACGATGGAATTAACGAATTCAGAACTGATTTTTCCAATCACGTACAAACATTCTTAAATTTTAGTAGAAATATAAACAAATCTGTGTATGAATTTTTTGGTAATCCAGTGGTTGTAGATATTAAACTTGCTGAAATTAACATAAAACTAAATGATATTGTTAGTGGAATCCCTAATATCATTCAAAAAACTAATCTTGTTAAAATTCCTCACAAACAAATTAACAATATCGTGTACACAGAAGCATCAGGATCATCAACATGGACACCGCGCGATAACACTCTCGAACATACCGCAGAAGTAACTGGGTTATACAGGCTGTCCATGTACGGTTTGGAAATTACTGCGGCCACTTCATCATCACCGAATGTACATTATAATCCTGTACTGGTAATGCTAAATAAGAACACCAAAGAAACATTTACGTTGACATCAACGGAAATGCCCCCCGAGACGTTACTGGTGGTGTTTGGAATTCGTAGCTGAAATTCCTCAATTAATTACTTGATTAAATGACAACGTCATTAAGTATAATGAATCAAACCCAGGGGCTGGCACTAGAGTTTTTAATATTGTATAAAATCTGTAAACAAATATTATATAATGAAAAAAAGTATAGTTGATTTTAATCATATTTCAAATAAAATTCCAAAACAAGATGTGGACGCACTAATATAACATTACAGATATTATCATAAAAAACTTTGGTGCGTGGAAAAATGTTACAAATACTATAACAAAATACTTCCAGTGATATCATATTTACCACTGCTAATGACTAGCTCTGGTATAATTTCAAGTGGAGCATCATTAAATCCGTTTTTGCTAATAATATCCGGCGTTGGTGTTTCTCTTGCAACAGCGTGTAAAAAGATTGAGCCTCGACTTGCAACTAAAAAAAATGCTTGTAAAACAGCAAGTATCACCTATAAAAAATTACTTGATTAGATACGATCTTATTTGCGTGGTATAAAATATGATATGGACGATTTAATACGAGAGTTTCGTATTATTGACAGTATGTTAACATATATTTTGCCAATGAGAGTTAGCAGATATGAAAAAGATTATTTAAAAAAGTATAGTAATGGTAGGGTATAAAATAAAATAATCTCAAACAACGTTTTCGCGATAGAAGGCTTAAAATGTTTGATCCATAGAAACAGATCAAAGTGTCTCAAATCCCCATTCATATACTACTTCCCATTCTCTGAAAATATATAGAAAAATGTTTTCAAAATCGTGTACGAGTAAATGATAAAATGCCTTAGTTTTCTATGATAGATGATGAAAAATAAATTGCAGTCTATTCGTTTGATATCCGATCATGTGAATAGTCTTTGATGAGCATAGATACTAAGAAAGCTTTGAATATTCCTTACACAACTAATATATGTGTCTCTTTGCCAGTGCAATAGTCTTGCTAGATAGCTGTGAATAAAAATCAATACAGAGCGTTTTGTAAAGATAGTAATGCATAATATTGCTATAAATTGTACAGATTTGGTTTCCTTTGGAGATTAAATGCATAAAATGATTACAAAGGAAAATTCTGATGCCGTCATAGGCCCACACGGAATTTCCTTAATAACTAGATCATGTAATCATTTTGAAACTTTGTAAGATTAAAAATAGGGAATTTCCAATGGATTTTTTAGAATATAACGCCGAAATCAGGTCAAAGATAGGTAATTTTCAATGGATTTTCCTAAAATAACGCCCACTCCAGAATGTTATAGAATCAAGGTTAAAGATAGGTAATTTCCAATATATTTTTCCAGAATAACGTTATGAAAGGCAGTCAGAATTTTCTTCGTAGCCATTTCTGCTAGAGGATTTATACACGTTGAACAGGTAAGTGAAAATATTTTTCTAACATATTTTTGACAAAATGTTACTATATCTTGAGGCTGATTTGATTCAATTAAATCTTTTAAAAAATCTGTTTGTTAGATTAAATCCGACGCTACAAATTGGCACTTTGTAATAGGACATTTTATATAATATTTTATTGTGCTTTGTAGGTTATAATATCCTACATTAACATGTGCTTTGTAGGCTATGATATCCTGCATTAACATGTGCTTGGGAGGTGGGTGGGTGTTCCTGTTTTTTGAGGGAGAGGGGGCCTCTGAGGTGGTAAAAAATGTCAGAATATATTTATTTTAGAGGGGGTGGGTGTTTTGAGACAGCATCCTCTTTGGGCTTCAAAATTTCATCATTTTCTGAGATAAAAATTTGGAGGAGGGTGGTTTTCTGAGGGAGAGGGGTCTCTGAGGTGATGAAAAAATGTCAGAATATATTTATTTTAGAAGGGGTGGGTGTTTTCTGAGCTAAAACCCTCTTTGATATAAAAGCCTCAAATACCTATACTACTCAGTATTTGGGGTGACTTTTATACACGGGGGGGGGGGGGAGAGGGTAATTTGACAATCAATATTAAGGATAACACAAGTATGTCATAAACAGTTTCACTTCCTCCAAAGAAAAGGAGAGTTATATACGATAGTGACACATATCTCTAATTATCCATGAATAATCTAATGAAACATGTTTCTCAGGTGTCTGGGTAGAGCTGTTAAGAAGGAAACAGTACACGGAATTGATTTTTCAAAACATAGGACAAATCCTCTGATTATTCACAAGCACCTGCTTTCTCACAAGCACCTGCTGTAAGATTTATTTTCTCCTACTGTAAACGATGTCCGGTCAATGTGAAACATTTGGCGATCTCTTATTTCAATTATTCACTTGATCGTCAGTTAAACTTGTAACATTTACTATCTCTTCCATGTGGGTATACATATTAAATGTGTGGCGTTATCTATACCTGAAAAGCCATTTATTTTATCTGATGCGTTAGACGTACTTCTGACAAACAAAGGCTCTTGGGATATTGCAGTCATCGTCCGTATATGTTCCAAGATGAATGGCTACACATGTTTGATGTCCACCATCATTACTGGGGCTTCCAGGATGCCATAGGAAACATGTATCATCTTGATCGTTCCACCACTTCCATACGATGTTGGCACCCATGCTTCGAAGTCCAACCGATACAAATCGTGCTTGAATGAAATGTATTAAATCAACTAAAATGTATCTTAAAAGTTATTATTTGATGCATTAAAACATCAAAGAAAATTTCTGACAAGTTTTGCAATAAAATGCAATAATAGTCGTAATTTTTATGAAGGATAATGATACACATAGTTTATATGCACCAAAAAGTAACAGTCTGTTATAGAATCCACGAAATATATGAGGCTGCTTAGCCTTTCCACCAGTACCACCTTCTTTTTGCATCTTCTGATCAAAGTCCAACGAATAATATGCAGGTAGCACTTTTCGAAATTCATCGAAACGTCTGCAGTTGACATACTACGCTGATAGACAATGCAAGTTTAATTGTTCTATGATGAAGTAAATGCTTCAGCACTATGCATGTTTTAAAATGTACAGATATATAATGCTTTGCTTAAAAAATTACAGATATAATTGAAAATCTGACAAAATTAATACATCCGCAATTGTTAAAACAAGTTTCGAATAATTAACTAGATCCTAATTTCTACAATATTTATACTCAATGAGTTTGATTGCACTGTGCCAGTGGAGAATTCTATGGTGGTCATAATAATACGTATTTTCATATTTGCTTTCCTCCAGATCACTTGCTATTTTCATGATGCTTAAACCTTTCAAACATTCACATTTACTGTACCGATGAACTTAAATTACGTAAATCACCTCATAATAGTAACATAATATTTGATAAAATTGAAACTTCTGGCCAATACGGCATGCTTCTTACGGTACTAGGAACGATGGCACTAACGGTTTTTATTTAGCAGTTTCTGAGAAATCTGCTGTATTAGCGCATTTCTTTTCCATGTGATATTTTAAAAGTATTAACAAAGTACAAAGAAAATTAGATAACATTATACAAATGAATATTAACAAATAATGGTATTTTAGCAACGCTTTTTAAAATGATTTCCCCCATATTGATCAGGAATACGGATTGTTGTTCTGAAGGACAAAATCATCGTTGTCCATGATTTCCAACAAAATATTTTAGTTTCAAACTCTTTTAAAATGCTTTGTTTGCCAGGGAAGAAAATGTAAACGTTCTTTTTCGTGCATACTCTAAGAAAACAACTGTCATAGCATCCGTGTCTCCATGAAGTATTTTAAGTGGCTGTTTAATCACTTCATGGAAACAATTAATGAAATTTTACAGCAAATTTTCAAAGTTGTTACACTAATGCAAGTAATACATGGAATGACACTAAAGTGTAGTGTAGATCTTAAGCCATTTTATAGAACTTATTATACTTACAACTTGTCCTTATAATGTTTGCACACAAAGTATAATTTATTTTATTTTATTTCGGATGTGAAATACGAAAGCACTTTCAAAATTCCCAACGAATTTACTTTAAGGTTAATTGGCCAGAAACACGCCAAAGTATTTGGGTAAAGTATAGATTTATTTCATTTAAGGTATGAACGATTGCCTAATAGTATCCATTATTAGTAACTTATTTATTACAAAAAATGATGTATGCAAGCAGATTATCAAAGCAAAGACCGCTCTATCGGATTTCATTAAACATATATCGCTGTGATTTAAACGTTGAGTTAGAATATATCCCAGCAGATGAAATGGTCAATAATTTAAAATACATGACTTTATTCGACTACCACATCACATTTAAAATAGAAGCCTATAATAGTAGTCCTGTACCTAAACGTTGAATATGCTGGTATTCAGTCTCTTTCCTGATAATAATCAGCTTTGCTCCTGCGGTTTCACATGCGGTCATGGCGTTTGCAAAGTTTAATGTTTCATCGTGTACCTTATAACACAAGTCAAGCATCTGGTTGTATACGTAGCCTCCATCGCACTGTTGTGGTTCTGCAAAGCAGAAAAAGCAAATTGATACATTGAATATTTTACACTTTCCCTTATGCAACGAAACTTAAACCATTTACCTTTTTGTCTTGTGTGATAGTATATCAGTAGGATAATATGTTTGTGTCAGACCTTTTTCTCTCACTGTACCCTTTCACTGGATAAGTGTGTGATTGTACATTTATAAGTGTCAGACCATTTGCTCTCCTTCCATTCAGTCATTGATGAGGCGAGAGTGAAAGAGTGATGATCTTTTCTATCCTTTTGTACGATGCACTTTGGTTTGGGATTCTAGTGATTATAACGATAGTAGCGGTGGTAGTGTCAAATTCTGGTCTAGAGTGCCATCGTATTCAGATAGTTCATAAAGGACGTTAATAAATTGCAGACTTACATGAACTGAATTTAATAGTTTCTGTCTTCTGCTAATTAAAGTTGAAACAGAAATTAATGGCAATTATACACGAGTCATGCACATGTATGTGGATACATACAGCTGTATCAAATTTGTTTCGCCCTATAATAATGCCAACTATTGTGCGATAAAACAACGGCGTACGTTTTATAATAAAGCAATACATGCTTTTCAAAATATCGCATACAAACGCAAAAATTTATAACGACACAAATAAAAATGTTTCTCAACTTTGCAAGCTAAACAAGATATTCATCATAAATAAAACAATATATATTACAAAAATAATAACGCAAAAGCCAAGAGAAATTCATCATCATCATCATCATGGTACATACTGGAAGCTAGAGCCTTCATTGCAGCTCTATATTTGTCTTGAACTATCTGTTTTGCTTCAATCCAGGACATGCTTATGGTCTTAAGTTCGGTGTCAAGGTTTCCTTGTGAATTCATAGCTGGTTGTCCTCTTCATCGCTTGCTTGAGGGTTCCAATCCAGAGCATCGCTAGGAACGATATCTTGAAATTTACTTATTTCCATTGATAAAACGGGCGAATTTTTGTTTTTTCGTTCACATAAATTCAGAAGAAAAACAACACATGAATCAAAATTAACATGCATTTATATTAAAGTAATACAAAAATGACCACCAAAGATTTAGAAGTGAGTAGTTTTTCGAGATTTACGATTATACTGTAAATTACTTTCACGAATCAGCTCCCATATGTAGTCTCCTATCATGTTCTCGTTATACTGTCCTTGGTTGCGGCGTTCAAAGTCCAATATATCCTGGTGGAAGCGCTCACCTTGCTCCTCCGAGTACGCACCCATGTTCTCCTTGAATTTATCAAGATGAGCATCAAGGATACGGATTCTGCGGGACATCCTGCAGCCCATTGTGCCGTAGCTCTTAACCAGTCTCAAACAGCTCCACATAGTTTTCGGCCTTGTGATTGCCTAGGAAGCACCGAATCATAGCGACAAAGCCACTTTCTCTTTACTAGTGAGCCTCTTGTGGAATTCATTGCAATCCATGATCTTCTTTATCTGTGGTCCGACGAAGACACCTGCTTTGATCTTTGCCTCAGAGAGCTTAGAGAAGAAGTTTTGAAGGTACTTGAAGGCTGCAGACTCCGTATTAGAGCTCTGACAAATTGTTTCATAAGGCCCATTTTGATGCCCAGGGGTGGCATCAGCACCTTCCGGGGTTCCAACAGTGGTTCCCACTTGACGTTGTTCCTCCCCACAGAGAACTCGGTCCGCTGTGGCCAGTTACACATGTGTAGTGCGCCTTGGTGTCCTTTCTGTCCCAAAAGGCAATGATAACAAGGAAATGTGGTAAAACCGCCTTGGAGACCCATCAGGAATGCCACCATCTTCAAGTCTCGGATGACCTCCCAGCCGTACTCATCATACTTCAATGCGTACAGCAAGGTCTTGATGCTGTTGTAATCCTCTTTAAGGTGCACCTAGTGAGCCAGTAGAAGCGACGGGTAATTGTTCCCATTATGGAGCAGCGCGGCTTTCAGACTCCTGCATGAGCTGTCAATGGAGAGGCGAAACTCATTCTGGTTACAGTCGATTCCGACTGCATCAAACAGACTGGTCACATTGTGGCAGAAGCAGAGTCCATCTTGACGGGTGAAGAAGCTGGAAAAAAACTTGGTGACGCTTCCTCTGATCTGCGACTTGTACACTTTCATCCAACACGTTCCACTGCTTGAGCCTAGACGTCAAAAGCTTGGCATTGGACTTGGTGAGACCAAGATCTCTGATCAAGTCGTTGAGGTCTTTTTGGTTTGGGTAGTATGTGTTTCTCTCCTCAGCTCCACCTCTGAAATTGTCATCTGTATCTACAACGTCTTCCTCGCTCTCTGACTTGCTGATCTCTTCTAAAGACGGCTGCTCTATTTCCGGAGGAGTGGATACGGAGAGCTCAGGGCAGTGTGGCACAGGGGCGATGAATAAAGGAAGGTCAGGATACGAGATAGCAGGTGCAGTCTTGCCAGTCAGACTTCTGGAAGGGTCCACCATGCAGAAGTAGCACTTGTTTGAGTGGTAAGAGGATTCCCACCAAATTCTTGGGATAGTGGACTTCATGGCTCTCTTTTCCCCTCTGTACCATCCTACAAAAATTTATTTATTTCACCCATGACTAATGTGTAAGAGATTCTCGCAACATATTTCAAATACGATATATTGTTTCAATAACATTGAAAATTGTTCAACATTTTAAAAACTTTTACAATTTTAAAAATTTTACCAAATTTTATAACATAAAATTCCGAGCAACACTTGTCCATCTTATCTTCCAGAATTTTATTTTTTGCAGTGCTCGCAGGTGAAATGAGGTGCCCAGGGTTTGTTTTGATCCCCGACAGGCATGCGGAAATATGCCTTGTAGGCCTCACACATCTTAGTAGATAAATTGGCCGCAGACATAGCAAAATGCTTCTGCCGGATGCTTGCAGCCTATTGATGCCATCTCAGAAACATGCAGATATTTATCCACTTAGGCAGAACTGAACTGGTGGGCTTAAGGTCCCTGTATTTATACTGCTATTTATATTACTGGAAAGTTCTTTGAAAGTTCTAGAACTTACTCCCAGTTTACTCAGTACTGAATCTATCTGGAATGTTCTGCCACTGTCACTGTCCTGGTCACAAACGCAAAGTTTGTGAGGAATAATACTCATTTTCTATACTTTTAAGGCATAAACAATTAGGAAATAACACTTTAGTACCCTGGAACAAAAACAATTTGTTACACGTTGTTATTGAACACATATTGCTTATGAAACAAAAATAAAAATATTACAATGCACTGCATCATTGCATCAATATGCATAATAACAGATCTGTTTTAAAGGATTGTGAGATAAACTATCGCCAACTGTAGCAGATATGCTAGTACGTTTGGTGACACGAACAGCAATACGCGAAATAACAGATCTGATATAAGATTGGAAGATAAACTGCAGTCGTTTATCATAGATATGTCAGTAAGGTTGGTATGTAAAGGAGTTTTGTGCTGTACCAAATACAAATTCCAGAGGTGTCCGGAGTATTGTACGTGCATAGTGTTCGACGTTCCTATAATTTTAATTGTGTGCAAGATCTATGACTGCATATGAAGTAGGGAAAATGTTCAATTATATAAACAATGCCTTGAGAGCTTATAGGACATATGAGGCAGCAGTCATACAAACTGGAGTTGGATTCTCTCATGAACGCATTAGACGAAATAAACAACACAGATAGTCTTCGATTATCCAGTAAGACCCAAATGGTCCATAATGACAGCTGTCTTCATTTGTTGAAGCGCGGCCGTTGATCTATTTTGATTTACTCACGAAGAAATATCAGTCAATCATTCTCGAGGTGTCTCCTTGCAGGAAATACCTTCTTTGATGGAAATTTGCACAGTCAACATGAATTCCTCAACGGGACCTGGAACTCCCTGGGGCCCAGAACTATTAACTTATCAGCATCGTTTATATCTTGATAACCCTTACCACTACCTTGCCTTCTACGAAGGTAAGGGAAGAAATTGACAAAGCAGAGAATTCATTAGTTGAACGATATAGATAATGGTCGACATGTTTTCAAGTCTCATGGAACATAATTTCGATGGAACCTAAACCTCACATCTTAAATTTTTATGAGTCACAAACTTACTGATTTATCTTAGCCGGAATTAAAATCTAATTGGATAAAATAATAGTACTGATAAATGATCGGAGACACCTTGATTTGATGTCACTAATTTCACATATTGACAAACCGGTTGGTGCTTTTGCACACATTTTTACGTTGACAGGACTATGTGTATCATCAGAGACATAATTCAGTTCGAAGAATTCAACACTTATCCGGACAAGTAGTTAATCGTCTGCAGACTAAATGTATCGTTACATATAAGTGATGGATTCTGATCTTGCTGATAAGGTTGCTGAATTTAGATGAAGCGACTTACTGGTGATGTTAACATTGATATCATTTTCGTTCTACTTGATTATGAACATCTGCGCAAAACCGGCGTTAGAACACTCTCGCAACGATTAAATATAATTCTGCTAAGGGTCAAATAGATATCAACAATTGGGACAACCTTAGTGTGGCAGGACGAACTAAAAGCCAGCTTGGAATCATTGCATTAACGGTTGCTTAATGTGAGGCCAGAAATTAAAGTTCAAAGAGTTTACCGATAAATCCAAATCGGTTGTATTTCCAGTTGATTACATTGCACAAATATTAATTCAACCAAGAAAGGAAAAATCTGGACTAAGATTTAGCAATGATACGCTTGATCAAGATAACAGGTTTTGGGTGAAGCCGAGAACGATCGTTTCATACAATATCCAATGGCGTGAGTGGTCTATTTCTATTCCAGAGTATACATTTTCTATACTTGTATGACCATTTTGCCAGGAAAATAGAACAGTTTGTTATCTGTGCATGGGCTTCTTTCTCCTGTATGAAGTTAGCATGTTGAGATATCATTCTACGTTATTACTGTATTAATAAAATTAATATAATAGAACTTCAAATTAATTGCCGTGGAAAAATTTAGAAGCTGAACAACAGCTACAATGTTTAATCACCAACAGAACAGAGCTACTGGTGAGATACACTAGTACAGTATGACCCCGCTATAGCACGATCCGTTATAACACGAATTCGGATATAACACGGTTGTGGCATGGCTCCCGAAATTTCGCATACATGTACTTTTCTCATACACGAATTTTTTTCATTCTTTTTAAAAGTACGAAAAGTAACGTTTAACAAGTTTATTGTCATTTTTGGGGAGGAGAGAATTCTAATATAAGAAGATCGTGCCGTGGCTCCTGCAATTTTATATACATGTATTTATCTAGAACACGAAAAGAGTTTGTTCTTCGTAAAAGTGCGAAAAATAACGAGTAAAGATTTTATTAGGGGATCACGCTGGGCTTCGCCGATGTCGAAAGTTGCGATTTATTTTCCTTACTGGCGACAAAATATACCATCTGGAGATTCTCTCTCCCCCCCCCCCCGGCCCCCCGCCGACATTGTTAACTGTTTAAACTTGTATATACAACTTGGGTTTGGAGTGAAGCAATTCAGTGGCACCATGAAAGGAAACCGCAAACTTGATATAAACTGCACTGGAATTTATATATTGTTAGAAAAACAAATTCATTGTTCATATTGACTAACCACCTCAACAGTGCATAGTTATATCATAATCCGCTTACTCTGACATCTGGCCTGAGTACTGTATGCTGTAAGATCTCAGAATTTTGTTTTTTTAAACATTTCTGGTAGCGAAGATCAACCGGACGAGGTACTATCTCGTAATGGATCTTTTCGACGAAATATTGTCGGATTATCGGTCGCACGTTACTACTTAATATTTTTATTTTGACTGACCTCTGTGTGTGGATGGTAAGTAAAATTCCTCGCTAATTGAATTAAATCCTTCAGAACACTCATATTTTCTGTAGTAATCCCTGTCAGAACAGAGCATCTGTGTATTCATCGTCTATTGGCCTTTCTTTTTAAAAAATCTGGACGCATGCATGAAAGGTAGTATCATTCCACCATCAGAAATGTCACACACACACACACACACACACACACACACACACACACACACACACAAATAACAACAACAAAAACCACAAACAGAAACGGAGATCTTCTTGTTGGTCTATCTATGCTACCAAGACTAGGCACAATTGACTAATTTTTGAAAGCAGGAAAAGTAACTGCTACAATCAACTAAACGACAGCTATGTTTTTTTTTTAAATGTACCAAGAAAAATAGTTTTGCTGAAACTTCAAAGAAAACTGATCACCTTTGAGCACCGATCTTTCTGTATAAATAATGAGCAAATGAGAAAAAAATCAGTCTCAATCGATGTTCTACAGTTATTTGATATCGCCGCCGCAATGAGAGACACACATCAGTTGGGTCCTCCAAAGACATCCTTTACCGGTAACTTCAATAACACATGTTCAATTCATCAAAGAAAGCCGACTACAATCTTCAATTAAAATAAATAACCTTTCATCAAAGGAAATTAGCACCAAATGTTAAATAAAAGCAATGGAATCTGATAGATTGTTGCATTTACCAAAGTGACTGGAACACGATTATTGTACCATGAAAGGTTCATTTCTGCAGGATAAAAGTATGCTTACGGTAGCTACCAACAGTGGCATAAAACGCCCTCAAGTTAATTGAAGATGGGGTGATATCTTTCAAAGATTTTGTATAACCTTTAAATTTGTTCACGTTTTCAATTCCCTATCAATAGTCTTATACCCTAGGTAGCCTCGGCCAGAGGTTTTTGTCTCCACCTTACCAAAATCTAGGCCAATATAAGTACATGTATATGTAGCATATAAACAGCTACAGCTGTGTGCTATTTGCGATAATTTTAGAGAATTGTTAAGTGACAATCGGATATAGATCAAAACGAGGACTAACATTTGTTGTAATATATATATATGTTATTTGTGTTTTCTAACGGGATGTGAGACATATATGAAGTTTATAACACGTGATCTATACTCGAATTTAAAGACAGTATCGGAGCGCAAAGGTGTACTCTACAATCAGTAAAACAGCTTTATCTTAGTTTTGAGTACCCCATATGCATGTTGTGTTTGATAATTAATGAATTACTGATTTGTCTGTCGATAACACCATCAAAATATTTGGATGATACAACCAGTGCCAGCCTTTTGCATATATAATGGATAACGGCCCTTTAATTTAATTTAATGGCATTATTTGATATATGCACCTGCTAAGTCAACTTACGCTTATCTATACCATTTAGCAATGTTGTTATTAATGTCCTAAAAGGTGCAACAAAAGAACATTCTAACAGAAAAAAAACAAGCTTGTCATAGAAACAAGAACAGAGAAATTGACAGTGGCATATTTCTCGAGCCATTTGTTCGTTGACACAGGATCCTAGTTTCTACTCGGAAAACGATGAATATTTCCAACGCTTGTAATTCATGCTTTAAAAAGATGACGTCTATGTATAAAATAAACAAATCAATAGACACTGAAAATTATAGCGAGGCAAAATAGTTAAATTTATATTGAAAAAAAAAATTATTTTTAGAAATCAAAATGAACTGTTATGCCAAATCAAATCCTTTGCAAACAAATTACTAACACTTTAATACGTTGCCCATCTAGAAAAGCATTGGCAAGTGTACATGATACATAATTTACACTGAACCATGGACGTATATATTTAATGAACATACATACCAATGAGTATCGGACTTTGGGTAGCAACAAGAAAGGATTTTCAAAGACTTTAAATTGCGTTGAGACATAATTGAATCCAATTTGAAAACATCGACAATTGCTTGTGTTGAAGTACAATTAGAATTAACTTTCAACAGTAGTAAACAGGTCCTTACCTATAGGTTAATAACACCTTGGTACTGTCAAGATAGGCCTGTATCTATATTAAACAGAAGTAAAATTCAAACTGAGATTAAACCTTCTCTGAAATACTTCATGCAAAATTCTGACAAGAAATAAAAGCAAGAACAGATGTTTCACGGAATTGAAGATTCAAGTCTTCACATTGATAGATAATAATCTCTCAGTCATTTCATGTACAGAGTTGTCGGTATGGGTTAAGAATAAAACAGCTTGTATGAGTAAGAAAGGCTCCGAAATAGGCGCTAAGATCACTAGATAGAACATCTTAAATGCAGATGAGAGAGATAAATTAGTTGGATAGTCATCTACCGAAAATATAGAACACAGGAACATTTCAAAATGAGTTTGATATATTCGAACCTCGTTACATACAACCTGGCAGGATGTCTAAATATTTCAATATGGCGACCCTAATGACAGTAACGATGACAGTTAACTCTTTGTTGTGATAAAAGAAACTTCAAGATCACTGTCATCACACATTAACAGACATAAAACGAAAATTTATTTCTTGTCAAGAGTGTTTAAAATTTCAAGACACTACGAGAATTACAAGATCATACATTTTCTGTACCAACTAAAACTTCCGTATTTTATTTCTTCTTATTTTAAAAGTATCAGTATATTTGTGATATGCGAAACTGATACTTCAACCTATATGTAATCCTGAAGCAAGTAAAAAATCCAAACATATTCCATTAGGGGGTTATTTTTGCTGTTTACTTTTGTTCCTTGAAACAATTCGCAAGAACCAATTATTTCAAAAAGGCGCTTATTTTATTAGATAGCTTAGCAATGAGTTGTGGAAAATTGCAGACTTTGTGCACGAAGAAACAAGACAACAATAATGTTAAAACAAATTTGTTCTCTGAAGAGCATATTGTAAACATTATTCAACAAACATATGTATGTACTACCTCGGAGAATGGTAAAACATAAAGGGTTGCATGTGTCTGTGGTACATTAACGCAAAACAAAGTTGGTGATCACTATCATTTAACTGGCACTTATAGAGGTCCATCAAATAGAGATTTGCAAATATTCAACGTACATACAAGAGTTTATTCATAATTCTTCTGCCACGTAGATATGAAGACACGTGTGGAAATGATCCGGACTAAAATAGATAAATGCATGCATAAATACATATCCCAGGTTCATAGGTTCATGAAGAAAGGAAAATAAATACATTAAAGGACAATCGAGTCTGTGAAAAGTTCACAACGTTTACAGTTAATCGATCAGAAATGTACAGAAAAAAACCTAATTATCTTACGTACGTGACATTTTAATATCTAACGAGAGATATTGAATCACATAAACACACTGACAGTTCTCAAAGTTTCAGTAAAACAACTATACCATCCAGTGTCAGGCTTTATTAATTACTTAATGATTCAAGAACATCAAAATCCGATTTGCAGGTTAGAACTAATGTCGTGGAAAATTTCACCCCGAACATTTATATGACTATTATGTGAAAAAAGATACGGTGGTGTCATAAAATGGGTTTTGCCCACTTTTTCCTTTTCGGCCCTGATAATCGTCACAGCTTGTATCCCTCGTGTTTTGGCAAGGATGCAATATACTATGTATGTGTGGATGATTAGCTCGGAGTTGTAGGTTATTTTCAATTTTCCGTCAACGCTGTTTTGAATTAGGTCATACTAATTCTTTTATCCTCTCTTGCCACCAAATACTGATCGTTTTGTAATTTCTTTGTGCCGCTACTAGCAGTTCAGAACGTGCACGCATTCGTGAATGTTATCGTATCAAAATTAATTTGCAGGTACCACAAGATACACCTGTTAATTTTGATATACCACTGACAGTGATACCGGTTGGTGCACCTATGATGGTTGTTGTGGTTGCGATTCCCATCACAAAATGATCATCAGATTTTCCCTCAGCAAGATCACAAATAGCATATATAACGTTTGTACTTCACAATCAAATCAGTTATATTTGTGATTTTATCTCTCAGCTCTTGTTCTGCTTCGATTATGTGTTCGCTTAGGTAATATTGAGGGTCCATCATAGTTCCGAAGTTAATAATGCAATAGCATAGAACAATTAGATTATTGGCAGACCGTGTCAGGACTCATCATGTTCAGATGCAATACGCACACGCACTTCTAGCCAATTACATTCTTACTGGTACAATTGTCATACATTTATAGAAAAACTCAGCCTAGGAAAGGCTTAAATCTCCAGCGATTGTGCGTACAGGTGGTCTGTTACCCTTTTCATTTAAAAATACATTGATTACACCTGCATCTTTCACATCTAACAATCGTCTTGCTGAATAACTGTAATATGCGTACTTGTTAAATAACAATCGAGATGTGTTTGTCTACCGTGAGTCAATGTTCGTGTAAAATATTTGTTCGAGATTGTAACCTGGTTAGATACAGCAATGAATGCCACTGTGCCTTTATAGAAACAACCTCCGAGTGTTTTGACACCGGGTAGTGTAGTCAATGTTTGGGCTTTTGCCTGTGCTATGATTTCATGTTGACCTCAAGCCAACGGCCAATTTCTACTTGACACTTAACACAATTATATGGCAGTTTACATGAGGGTCTTGTAAGACCAACTAGACGTTTACATTCGTCGACAAGTTGAACAAAATTGTTATTGATGTTAGCATCAGCTGTCAGATGGTCCAACAACCCGTCGGTAATTCCTAAACCGCATCACCGTGGACAGAATACATTACGTATATAATGATAAAACCAAACTTAAAAAGAAACTCTGAAGACGGATACGTTCCCCATCCAGATAAATGCTGAGTGCTTCGAGTTGAATGTCATCTCCGGCAACTAATTATGTTGATAATGCAACTGTGTAAAAATGTACACATTCACTGTCCGGCTTATCAATACTTGATCTTAATTGTACATAATAACGATCAAGATGCTACTTATAATTTATCCGCATTTATCGACCCCACCTTTACTTAAAGTTATGAGAAACAAGCACGAGCTAGACTCGCGCAAATTTAAGTTGAGTTTTAGATCTATCGAAGCTATTTTGGTCAAGAAAACCTAAAATAAGTCAACCATTAGCTAAGGATATGGCTTCATTTAGCTATTCTCCTTCTTTAATTGCAATTCCTATAATTACGCTAAATGAAGTGTCTACGAGTGGTGGTGCAGGCACTTCTACAATTTGTTCATCCACCACCATTGGCCCTATCAACATAGCCTTTAATGATCGAAAACGACACACCTACCTGTCTGATTCCCCTGTTTTCAGTGGTTTTAGACAGTTCTTTTGCGACAGCGCCACTCAACTTTACAATAATATCTTATAATGTCAACAGTAAGCATTTTAAGCTTGCCAGTGTGATCTTAAAAAATCACAATGTTTTTGTTCTGGTCAACCCCAAAAACTCGACAACTAATCTCAGTCAAATCTGCTTTGCTGGTAAACCTGCTCACATCCACATCAGCACCATATCTTCGAAATTAGTACGTATGTTAACAGACATTTGTATCAATAGATTTTTGCGAAGTTGGGCTTCCCGCATTGACTAACAAGGTGACCGCAAAATGGTCCATCCAACAGAGTTTGTACTGGTATAGTCGAATAAAACAATGGTTTTCGTCGCGTATTATGCTTGTGCCGTTTGTTAAACAATTAACAACTTCATCTGGTAGTGCAAGTAGTTAAAGGTCAAAATACAAACAATGTCGAGGTGTCAGCACGTATGCAATCCAGTGGGTGTCAGGTCCTGTACTAAAATCCAGGTATAAAGCACATGGTTCAAGTGGCACTATTTCGCATAAAGACATCACGAAAGTGTTTGCCATCGTGACTAAATCAAAGCTGGTCAATAGACTTATGATTTTTTGCGGGTTGTTCTGGGTAAGCAAAGACAATGATGCTGGGAACGCTGCAAGGAGTGAAAATATTCTACCGGTCTTTTGCAATCATTTAACCTCTGACTGATAATTTTAAAGTAACTGATGTGTTATTTTGTTATTTTATTTGGCTGTATTATGATGAGCGAGTTGTCTTTGTATCAGCCGCACACAGACATTTCTGGTCAATTTTTGCACAAGGATGTTTCATCTGAACACACAATCAGTTTTAAATGCGTTTGGTTATATTTCCAAGCTGACTGTCACTATGACCGACATTAACTTCATGATAGGATATTATTATGTAAACACGTTAATTTCAACAGGTGCACCGAGAACCCTCCAACAACATTAACTTCATGATCGGATATTATTATGTAAACACGTTAATTTCAACAGGTGCACCGAGAACCCTCCAACAACAGAGTCTCGTCAGAAAGTATCACAGCACTACACCTGTAATTAGCACCGTCAGCGGGAGCTACACGTGCATGAAAATACATGTCAATAACGGATTTCCTGAACAACCCCAGATGCTACAAAGAAAAGTAATAAATCGGATACAATGTATGAAACTATTGTTAGGAAATCTGCAAACCAGGCTAGATTTTGTTATGCCTGTCCACATACGACCACATATTGTGAGATGCACTTGCAATCTGAGGAGTGACTTCCGCATGGTCAAGCCGACTTTCACCAGAGGGTTCCTAATGACGTCTAACCGCAAAGAAATATCCGTCTAAACTTTCAAATATCATCTATTAACTCGATTTATAGTTTGAAACGCAACAAGCAATTGTTTTAGTGCAGATAGACCATGATGCCTACTTTTCTGCCAAGCACATTGTCCCACAATATCATTTTATGGGTGTGCGTCTCTTGTCTTTTGAGACTTCATAAACGATAACAACGTGATTATGTAGTCAGGGAAGAGGTTAGCATAGGCAAAGTTAATATTTCTGATACACGTTTACAAACCGACATAAGCTACTGAAGGGAAATGCACAGGAAGAGCTCAGTGAATCACCCATGAATTGTGATCGACGCTGTGCGAATCCAAGGTTGATTCAGAATTAGGAAACGTTAAAGTTTCTAAAGTTGCATCAGCACCGGCAGCATTATTTCGTTTCCGTCTAATTACATGCAGTCTAATATTTGTATGATCAGTTACATAATTGACTACAAACATCACAGAGAGACCAACTGTTCTCCTAGACCGCTTTGGTGGCCTAAGGGTTAGAGCGTCCTCGTCGGATGCGAGAGGTCGCATGTTCGATCTCCGGTCGAATCGTACCAAAGACTTATAGAAATGGTACTAGCAGCTGCCTAGCTTGGCGCTCAGCATTACGAAGTTAGTGTTAGGACGTTTCGGCCTGGTGCCAGGATAATGTGAATGGGACATAATGCTGCATATCTGCAGCATGATGCCCCAGTGCTCGACATCGTTTTAAACTGTCACACTGCCGTCATCAGAGCGATATGACCAGCTGTTTTCGTGTAATCATTGCTGTACCTGGCAAGGCCAAGAAAAGTTGTGACTACGCCAACGTTGTTAAGAATTGATTTGATTTATTTTACATCGACAGAATACAGTGCACTGCTGAATAACGCCATGATTCTATTGTTGACAACACCAACTCGGGCACCGAAACTGACAATGTTGTTGCGTAAACGTTTTCCCTCAATTTACAAGAATCCCTCACATAAAAGGAGAAACCAAAGGGTGTTCTGCACTTGTAATTACATTTTAGTTGATTGGGTCTCTGGCCGGGCATGATTAATACTGAAAATACCTTTTTCTTCGATCCACCAATACAGGCGTGTCTATGGCAAATGCAGGATCAGATATATCTTTGAAATGAGCCATTAAAAGTATGCATTGTTAGTTTCATCTTACCCATTTTAGAAAGCTCCGATTTCCGATTCCACTTTTATTGCTAGATTTGCAATCTAATTATATCCTGCAGTCGATGCTGAGCAACTTCATTAATAATGTCTGCCAACCGTAAAAGGCATTGTTTCTACCAATGGTAGCGTAACCACCTTCATTGGTGTTCGAATCACTAATCGCCATAGTCAATCTCGAAGTGCTTAAGACGACTGCGATCCCAGATGTTTCATCCTATCCACAGCAGCACTTTTGATACTAACAACAACTGGCTTTGCAACTTGTTTAGCGATTAGTGCAGTGCGTGAAGACAATCCCACGTGTACCTTTGGTGCACCTTTAAACAATCCACAAACAACGCCAATATATCGTGTAAGCGGGGTTTATCTCGGTAATAACGCGCACGGTTTTCACATGTACACATTAGACTGTCATTATATTTTAATTATCATGTCGATCTCTAATGAACTGATCTATCGTCTCTGTTTCAGCGCACAGATCTTCAACGTGCCCGTATTAATCTACAAGAGACAAATCAATATGTGTTAACTGATTATTATGACACGGAAGATACATAGGCTATGAAGGCATAATCGATATCAAATCACCTGGTTCCACGGTTGGTGATAACCCGAAGAGAACATAACCTTAAACTGCCACGCCTGTCGTTTCAGACCTGCTTTCATAACTACCCACTAACAGTGTCAAGAGTTAAATTGATCTGGGTCTTTGAGATAATTCTGAACATAATTTGAAGTCTTTTATGCAGGTGATGCACACAAAAATTATTCATTTTTGGGAAGTTCTTTGAGCACACCAGGAACGTTTGCTCAACAACAATCTGCTTCATCGCATAATAGATTTCACGCAAAACACGAAGTGTTTACCTACAAAGTGTCTCATCAGAACTCATCGTTGTAGGAACTTCGTTCGTCATGTACATCATTGATATCTTCAGCAAGTTCATGCATATGAATTTTGTCCATGATTCACTGGTGAGCAAGTGCCGGTAAATCGATGCGGTTTCATTAATGACTTCGGGTGCTTTGTTGCCCGCACGAAGTGAACACACAAATGTTTCCAATCAGTCAGCAAGGTAGTTAGACTCACATAGTCTACTAAGGCCTTGTTTTAGTTGTTCCTTATGTGTGGGTGCTTCAGGTCGTTGTTTTTGGCTATCGCTGTTACCTTTAATTTGTTATGTTATTGATTCAGATTGCTCTCTTTTTTATGTAATGAAGTCCAAGTTGTTGGTCTGGCCATGTTTTTTAAATTGTTCTCTTTCACACTGTTCTTCTTGTGTTTTTGTAGGTGATGATACATGGTTTCGCTGTACAGGTATGACTGTTTGGGGTACACGTGCTGCGTGTTTTTTGTTGCTGTTGTTGTTGCTACCGTACGTGCTGTTGTTGTTTCTCATATGTGCATTTTGATTGTTCCTGAAATGCACAGGCTTCCTCTTGCATACGTTGTTTCTCTTCCTCTGTCATACATTTAATGTCCTGGTCTGGGTCTTCAGGAAGTTTATGTAACTATAATTCATCAATGATTGAGGCATGTACCTATCCATAAAGTTTCACCTTTTTAAGTGTCTCCGCTAATAAATGCATTATCCTTTCTACATAATGATCTCACTGATTATCGGTAGCTTTTTCATTCTACTAAGTTGCCTGAATGCCATTTTAGAGCATTCAACATTCATGTTTTTACCATGTGTCTTTGATGGCATTTTTACCATGTGCTCATTCCAGTTGGGATGTCTGCAAAGAGCGACAAGTATTTAAATTTCGAACATCACCTCACTCTGTTTCGTTAAAAACTTGTACCAGTGTTTGCGTCTGCGGCTTGTACTAGGGTTGCTTGTGAGGCATCCTTTCATTTGCCTCTCTAAATGTTTCAACAAGTACACGGGGGTGACATTTGCAAGAACACCAACGTCTTTGCAATTTCACCAACTTTGTTTACTTTCTCATTCGCTTGTGACAAGTGTATAATAGTCTTTGCAGATATTTCTTGTTTGCATCTAAATTGTCAATGCTAGGTGCTTCATCGATGGTGGAAAAGAAATCGACGGTGCTGTTATTATCACTGCTCATCGATTTTTGAAAGTCTTGTATCCATAATAACACGGTTGATCATCAACCGATGAAGCAATCGTATACAACCGACCCTACTTCAGTCATTGTAAAATCATACTCAACAGCAGTTTAGTGTTTCCTGATCCAGCAGGGCCAATGATCAGAGCACGAACTGAGTTTCGAAATATATCACCATTCTTGGATCGTTTAGGTGAAGCATTCGCGGACAAGTTAACGACGGCGAAAGCTGAGCTTATCAAATCTTCAGATAGTTTTCCTTTTCGTGATGCCATTGAATACAGTATGTAATTCCATCGTGTCTTCTTATTGTGTTTCATGTCGCTCAAGAAGAGGTACTGCAAATCTAACTTGAGTTCAATCACGTAATGTACGAGCAGAGATTACTAGAACTTGTTTTCGATGTCGGGCAAAGAAGTTCACTTTCATAGAGAAAAGCTACGGACGCGTAGGGTCATGGTTTTAAAACAATTTCGGCGATGATAACGCTGCTGCATTAATACAGTTACCGGTGGACGCCATCGAGTACATATACTGGTAAAGAACACATACCTGGATACAATTACTGTGGTATGGTACACAGCTTAATTCTAACAACCAAACAAATCATCCAGGGGTACCCGTTAAACGTGTTAATGAGGCATCTTTCTGATCTTACATTGCTTAGAAAGCATCAAATGATATCCGTGCACGTCAACGCACTGACGTGAATCTCATCCATGACTTGATTGCAATTGTGGGGCCAGGTCCTGGAGGACGAATCGCAGGAGGGATCATACAAAGATTGCACTCGGTGAAAATGTCGTGCAGACGAAAGTGTAGTCATTACAAATTAATAATATTAGTGCAAACAATGGGCACTAAAAGGCGTATATTATCAAAAATGTAATAAATCCGGCACTGTTACTGGAAAGGAGAAGCAGCCATGGAAAAGATAGCAAGTGCGGCAAAAGTCATTCGTGGGGTTGCTTGAGCACCTTGATGTTTGTTGGTCACATGACTAACAATTGACATCCACTTCTGTTCCACTGCATCACCATCACCACCAGTGGATGCTGCACAGTAGTATAAGTCATTTTATATGGACTCTGTCCACTGACTAATAATTTCACACCCCTTCTTCTTCCCTAGACTGCCAAGCTGATTTTTCACATCTGGAATAAATGACTTAATATTGTTAGTTCTATGTACAAATTGGTTGATTGCATTTCAGGCCAAGAACGTAATTATCAAATTTTCTTTTACATTTAAAATGTAGAATTTTACAAAAATTATAATTAGCAACATTTGGACCAAATCACTGCATATATTAACTAAATGAAATTTAGTAGGCACGTTTGTTAGCATATAAAGAGGAATTTTCGAACATAGACACATTGCAGCGGTAGCTTACATGTTTTACAAACAAATCTACTTATGCAGCCTTTTTAGTCGTATGCTGGATATCGATGAACGCAACTGTCATAAAAGAAATTATATGTGCCACTAAAATCGTGTCTAATCTAATATATGTTCTTGCATTTTCTTTCTTAAACAGAAATTCACAGGACTTAGTCTTAGCTAACTTTTTGCAAGATGCCATCCATCGAACCAGTGGTTAATCGTCTTCTGCTGTTCCCTCAGGTAGAACTTAAATTGTATACGCCGGTCTGTTGTTATGTCGGTGATGGAGACTCCAGCGTCCTCTATCCTCCGTGGTGCCATCTTCAAACCCTCTAACTCCATTGCATGTTAATTTTTCACCTCATTACTCTATAAAAAAATGAAATGTTTTCAAGACTAATACATGTTGAGTTCTTTGTATGACAGCTTATGAATTTCCTAATGTTTTGTGTTTCAGGGGTACCAATTATCGTGCAAATGTTGTTAAAGTATGGTAAACTTTACAATATGCCAATTGCACATTATCTTATTGAACAGAATGGACCATGTAAAAATGTATGTTATAGTACATATAAGATTTTTTTAAAAAAATGCACATATCATTAGTTTCTATTCAACATTCACTCAGTAAAATATTATTAAGTAAGAATGACCAGTAATTGAACTTTCCATGCAACAGACTTTGAATCAATATCTAACTATTTTAAAGAATATGTACATTCCTAGTTAATATAGCTGCACTGTCAACGTGATCAATGAATATTCCAGTTATGTTTTCGATATTAGCAAACATATTTTGCTAAAACTTATTGTAAATTGGTAGCTTGTTGATTTGAATTGTAAGAACACCGAAAAAATTCTTTGCTAAATTAAATCCAAAATGCTTATTCTCTCTGAATTTTCTGGCAGGTAAAATGAGCTATATTGATTATATCTGCACCGGTTATGACTTGTTACTGTATTACATTAGCACACTAGGTATGGCTTGTATGTATCAATCCTGCACTGCTCCTTCGTAACTGCTGTATAATCGTATCATATACAACCTCAAGAACGCTTCTACAATTTGGTCTCTTTCGTGTATTATTAAAGCTATTCATCCAAGGGTTGCACACAGATTATAATTTGCTTGCCTAGCCTTGGGGGATAATGGCTCTCGTGACTATCACGACATAAAAAGGTAAAAAGTGGCAAAATACTTGTTATAACACAATTGATACAATGATGTTATATGAACCGTTATCAGTTTAGGAGTTGATGAAAATCTACAAGACCCATTTTCAACATTCTCTTGCGTCATTAAATACATCAGGTAGAGATTATGAACTTTTAACAAACTAGGTCATGCTATTCAAGATATAGATTGAACTACGGGGTATGATTACACCACACAGATATGTATACTACTCCTGCAAAGAAGGTAAGACAAAAAGATGTAAACCTATACAGTGATGAAAACAAATAACTTTAACGTTAATGATACTACTCGTTCAACACTTGATATTCACAACAAAAATTACCATAAAAACACAAAGTGGCGAACATATTATACCTCTATTTATTTTTTCGTAGATGTGACCACGATCTTAGTACTTATGTTGCTAACTTTGTCAGGAAACTTTATGGAATCAATTAGTTTGGGAATATGTGAAAAAATTGATTATTTCTTTCTATCAATTCTATGTTACGAAATTCATTAATGTTGGTTTTTATCGGTGAGAATTTAAATTGTCACTAATAATTTCCTGTACATAGTTTATTGCAAACTTTGGACGTGATTTCTAATTAATGAAGATTCTTTGCTAAATTCAAAAACATTTGAAATCATTTACAATTTGTCCATGCTATCAAGGCTATGCTAAATATGGATGAAATGAAAATATTCTTCACATAATGATTGACTCATTAATATATATTCTCCAAATAATCATGTAAATCGCAACAACTTGAATTCAAAACTTCAGAATTGAATAGGACTGAGTTGTCATGTCCATGGCAGTTCTCCAGTTTAATTGCCCTCGTAAACGTTTGATAAATATGGTTGCTGGAGAGGGTTGGGCGCTGAAGTGTACAAATTTGTGAATGAGACAAACGTGTGGATATACTACTTTGCTACAAAATTGCTTAATGTGCCTTTATTGAATGACACGTTGTCATTATGTCAGTTACAGGTACTCTCTCTCTCTCTCTCTCTCTCTAACAAAACCTGGCTTCAAATCAATGAGTCGTATGATTATATTAATTCCCTTATGAATGCTTTGATAGAAGGACTAGCCTTATTTCTGTATCGAGCGTGCAGGAATTCAGTTTATCATTTGCTTCTTGGTGTCATAAACATCTTCAAGTCATACATTAGTCGATGAGTGTGCTTTTATGTACTGATTATTATCACCAATATCACGACTAAGGTCTTGAATAACACAGATTATCAGAAGAGGCTGTATCAAGCGTAGATAAATAGTTATATGGCAAAGTTTGTAGGATATCTGGGACTAATGTCAGAATCATGCGCATTTGGTTGGAATTTCCATATCCAGTGTATGTATGTATGTATGTATGTATGTATATATATATATATATATATATATATATATATATATATATATATATATATATATATACTCTTGAAATCGCAATTCTGAAAACAAAATGTAATTCTTTCCTTTTCACTTTTGGAATTAGACGCATATGTATTAGTAATATTCTAAGAAATCAATATCTAAATAAGATAGCGAGATACACATTAATGTGTATTTTATAATTAGCTAAACATTAGATTCCTGCTAATCTGATGTTTAGCCTAATTATAAAATAATGTTTAGCCTAATTATAAAATAATGTTTATCCTAATTATAAAATAATGTTTAGCCTAATTATAAAATAATGTTTAGCCTAATTATAAAATAATTGCTATTCAAAGGATGAATATATAAATGTTCTTTTAAACTAACTGATAGTTAATTCAAATGTCCGTTACCAGTGAACGGAAATTTTCAGAAACAAATCAAATGCCTTACATGGTCAAAAATATAATAAAACACATTGTTGCACTGTTGAACATATTTATAAATATAAGTAATTGCATGATTCAGTATAAACATCATTAGATCTACGCATGCATATATAAATACCTAAAATATGTTTAGTTAATATTCAGTAATTTATGCTTATTCTTACAAACATTCTTTCAAAAATCTTTAGTTTAAAAGTTATAAATAGGTAAAGAAAAATCGTCCCATGTTAGAATTAAATGCATTTGGTATTATTTATTTCTTGCTATGCTTTAAGGATATACACAAATACGGATGAGATGAACTTTTTCACAGAATGATTAAATCCATATTTCATAGCTTACTAACAATCATACTCATTGCACCCGTTTTAAATGAAACCTCGTCTCAAACGTTCGACTTTGAATAGGAATGATTTGTCAAGTACATGGGAATCCTGCATTTGTTATTCACCTCATGAGTGTGTGATAACGCATGTGGGTGGAGTGTTTCGGGTGGTAACATAGGCACAATCTGCAAATGAGACATGCATATGGTTTATTACTAACAATTTGTAAAAGCGTTCCTCTTATTGCTTCATAACCTTTAACTAGTTTACATTTTTTTCCTTATGACAGTCCCCTTCTCTCTCTCTCTCTCTCTCTCTCTCTCTCTCTCTCTCTCTCTCTCATTTGTCAGTCATCTCATTTTATCAAGAACATTTGGAACTCTAGTAACAAAGGTGTAGACTCAATTATATATCTAGCTTACAGGAATTCAAACGATTATCTTCGTCCTGATGCCTTAAACCACTTCAAGTCATACATTAGTCGATAAACATGACATAATTTAAGTAATATCAATTTATCAGTATAATGATAAAGGCTGGAGTCACGAAGACTATTTGAAGAGGGTGTATCAATCGTAGGTAAATAGTGATATGGCAAAGTTGTGTAGGGTATCATGGATCAAGGTCAGAGTAAAGTTCATTTGACTGTAATTTCCACGCCTAGTACATATACATGTTCTTAAAATAATAAATCTGAAGAAAAAAACAATTATTTATTTCCTTTTCACTGTTGAAATTAAATAAAGGTGTAATACTAATATTCTAATTCTAAAAGATCATACGCATCGTATTCTTTGACATCCACTATTTAAAAACATCGCGAAATAAACAAACATATGTGTAGTTATAATTAGATTTAATGCTATATGTTTCATAAGTATGAATGCACAACATTTACTTATGTAAACTAACTGACTGCTATTTCCAGTACCCGATAGTAGTGCACGGACATATTCAGAAAGAAAAGCTTTCTATGGTAACAAAATGATAAAGCTCATTTGCCGCACTGTATCACACAATTATAAATCTAAGTAATGCTTTCATGCAATATAGATTTGACTAGGTCTTCAATTTATACGTGTATAAATGCCGAACAAATTTATAATTTCTATCTTAAGTGTTTTCTTCTTATTTGGAGCTGTCAAAATTCTTAATCGAAAACGTCATATATACATCGGAAACATTAAATGGATCACATTCTACAAGAACTAACTTTACATATTGGAAACAACTGGCTGAGCGATACAACATCTATTTCTGGTAAATACCTTAGTTTATGCCAATATCAACTATTTAAAGTTAAAAGCAAGATTTAATGAAAATAAAAGACCGCGTTCAAGCTCGTCTAAAATATCAAGGCACATCCACAATGTTTGCCCTGGTCATACTGTATATTGTTACTGGGTAAAAATCTTAACTCGAGAACAAGCCTGGTTTAATGGGGGGGGGTCGAAAATCTGCCTACATCTGTGTGCACAAACCGACGCAGAACAGAGACGGGGTCCGTAAGACCTGCAACATATATGGAACAATCTGGGTGATGTATACAGTCAGTTGAGATTGCATCTGTATGCTGATGACGTCCTTCGTACGAAGACGAAAGCTTCAGATTAACTTTCTCGATACTGTTTGTATATGTGATTGAACAGTTTAAAACATTATCAAATCTAAATATTTGAAGCTGAGTCTGCATCTATAATAACTGCTTCTGTCCCCGTAACTCAGTCTGTGTGTGTGTGTGTGTGTGTGTGTGTGTGTGTGTGTGTGTGTGTGTGTGAGATTTATATTTTTAACGTAGCTTTAAAAACTTTTCAGTCATATCGCTTTGATGCACTGCACTGTGACAGTTTATAGCGATGTCTCGCACTGGGGCATCATGCCGCAGACATGTACCAATACGTCGAACCCAGTCACATTATCCTGACATCAGCCGACAAGTCCTAGCACTAACCTCTTAATACTGAGCACAAAGCGAGGCTGCTGCTAGTAACATTTTCTATAAGTCTTTGGTATGGCTTGGCTAGGTTTCGAACCCGCGGCCTCCCTCGTCCGCGGCCTGCGCGCTAACCACTTGGCCACCGGAGCGGTATCCTGTAACGCAAAAATATACGTCTTTTAACCAGAACAGATATCTTCTTAACCTCACGATATAGAAACCCTCTGCCAGAATTATCAGCATGAACGTAAATCGATTCGTGTAAGCCCTAAACTGTGATTAAAGTTGACACGCACTTGTAATGATATAGAAATAAAGTCACTAGTTTGTAAATTACACTGGGAAAGACGAAAGATGTCAAGCGATGGTTTTATACATAGATCATCAATATGTTAATAATTTTCATTAATAACGTCATTAATTAAATCAGTTTCTCTTTTTAGCACATGTTTAATACAGAATTATCTGAGATATTTGTTTAGTAATTATATATGAATGCAAGTATTTCAAATGACGCATTCAACCTAAACATAATACATTACGCTTTCAGCTCTAAATCCATGATAAATAAACAATTCAAAATTTGCTATCATTCATATGTTTAATATTTATTAAGCCTATCCGCACATATTGACAAATTTAAATGATTGTTACCAGCTATTCACCAATTACCACTCTACTAATAATCACTTACATCGCGATTGCCATATTTAGAACGAGAACGGACGGAAATAAGATGAACTATTACAATGTCCTGTCGATAGTGAGCAACATTTTTGATAGCAATCAAGAGACAGCATTTTCAACGGGAGCGATTTATCATATCCATATAACAGCCCTTATATTTTATATTAACTGATGTACCTGCTGAAAGCACGAAGGATGGATCAAGGGAAGAGTGGGTTGGATAGTAAAGCGTGCAAAATCAGTGACTGATACAAGCGTGTTGACACACTAATTAGCAGCAAATTATGCAATATTTTATTTTCTTTCGTTACAGTTTGATAACGGATACACTATCTTAGCCCAGTCATTCTCTCTCTCTCTCCCTCTTCCTTTGTCTATTTCTCTAAAACCTGACCTGTATGTACATTGCCCTTTGGAATTCCAGAAGCATAATGTTGCTACAATTCTTTATAGAAAGTGTTAAAATTAACTTTATCATCTCGGTCTTTATGTCGGTCTTCATATTACACATTTAGTCGATGAATGTACCATAATCCCTGATACTGACCAATGCAGTTAGTATCCGTTTGTAATTATTAAGGACCAGAGTGGCTCAGAACGAATAATAAAGGCTTCTTGAAAAAATATGGAAGAATGGCTCCAACATATACGTCAACGTGTTTGATGGGTATCAGGTATAAGAGCACAACGATCCTCATTTGCCTCGAAATACACAGTATATATCTTTAGATCATTAAAATCACAGTTGCGAAGAAAAGATAATTTTTATTTTTTATTTTTTAATTTTGGCTCTCGTAATTAGAAGATTGTGAAAAACTTTAAATGCAGTTAAAACAGAAACGTTGTTTTCCGTAATATCCAATAATAAAATAGCATATTGGGAATTGCGATAATATGTAACTTTAAATAGGTAAATGGCATTAGATTGAAATAAATTAAATCAGATTTTTGCTATTTATGAATGAAGCAAACTGATTTTGAAATATTGTATGAGCACAGATGAAAAACACGTTTGCATCGCTGTTGATTTTTAAAACAAATACATATTGTAAACATATTACAATATGATATGAACCTAATCAGGTCATGTGCATATGCATGGATAAACATCTACCACATTTATATTGTGTACCTTATGCAGTTTTATTTCTCTTAATTGTGCAGATAAGGTTTTTTATCAAAAGGTCTGAAACCTAAACGTTACAAATAGATAGAATATCTTTTGTTAACTCATATAATGGTCTCAAAGTCTAAACATATTATCTACATAAAATTAAAATATGCCTACTAATTTTCATTCGTCCTTGTAAAGTGTGACAAGTTAATCGGTATGGAAGGAGGGATGTACGGCCTGACGTATATATGAATGTATGTACATACTGACCGAAAACGCGAAATCAACATGCCCCCACAGCAGGCAGTTGAGTCAAACAAATAAATTTTAAAAATGATCTACCAGCAAAACGCAAATGGCAGATATAATTTTTTGACACAATTCGTTTTGGAGATTTTATTAAAACAAAATTTATTCATGAAATTTTATGTCACTGTCCTCATAGACACGGCCATCTCTGTAATCAGAATAAATTATACACGTAATTCATTTTTCAAGAGGAGTGAGTTACTCTGATAAAACTAAATCAGTTCAGTTTGCTGATTTGGTAAGACTGTACCTTTTTGCGCCTTTATCTATCACACAGAAGCCAGAGACTCAGCAAACTGTTAAAATCAATGTCTTAAAATTAAACATGTAATAGATATAAAGTGAAACAAACAATTTTTAAGTACAAACCAACAAGCAATTTATTTCGCGATAACACCACGTGACAATTCAAAAGACAATTATAGTAGAGTGAATTAGATTCCAAATAAGACCAAATGTCATATCACAAGACGAATAGTATAGAATGTTCCAAACGAATTCCAATCAATAATTTGTTGGGGGTGCTCTTGTTTCAGCGCTTACGTACAGGTTATATATTATTGCCGATATAATTAGATTGTTTCAAATCAACGCTTTTCCTATTTACTTTAAATGCTTGATTGTGTGTAGTGGTCTTTTTTACATTCAGGTAGCAGTTAAGACATTTGGAGATAAACCTTAGAGATGTGAAAAGGTTTATGTAACATTGGAGCATCTTTTCTATCAAATGTATTAACGAAGTTCTATAATCAACTGTTGCTATCCACTGCGTTCAGTTCAGTTTATTTTACTAACCTGTCATGTCACACTGTGCTCAGCACATATTTATAAATTATCATTGTCAAATATTAGATATTAGGCGCAGTACTCAAAACTGCTTATTGTGCAAAAATTTATTTTCAGTGCAGTACACCTTCGATCCCCAATATTTTCTCTCCTTAAATTCATTACTATGGCACATTGACTAAAATATCTTACCCAATTTTGTATTAAAATTGTAATCGCAGGAACGAGGGGTGAGTTGTTATTCTGAAGTCATTTCGTTGTGACTGTAACTCCAACGACCGAATGTAGTTTCAAAGTATAGCGTTATGTCATCGAAACTATTTTTCTTGCGATGATGATGGAGAGACAAACACTTTTCAAGTAGAATTAATTACTGTAACCTTAGAAGAATAGAAGAAGTGTCTTACTTTTGAACTAAAGTTTCAAATGTTTCATGGACCCACCGGGTTTGCATGCCTTTGTCTCAAATGTTTAATGACACGTGTATTATACAAATGGGTTACGATTTAGTGGTCTTGTAGTTAACAAAAATAGTGTAGTGAGCATATGTCATGCATTTCTCTGATTAATTTATTTATCCCGAAGGTTATAGATTTCATGCATTACTTCTGATACGAATTGTGAGATGAAAATTATCTGTCTTAAATAATTTGTATCATGTAAGCTGAGAATTGATTTTATATGTCTGTACAGGTATGTTCATGAATCGCTAATTAACAAAGTAACGTAGTTATGACAAGGAATAAAGTATATTAATTCTTTTCAATAATTAAGATTCGAATTCTTTTCAACCGACAATTGATAGTATTAGCTTTAGGAACGTGTGTCAACAGACAGTTCAACTAGTAATTTCTCGCCGACAGCTGGTGTAATTGTAATCGAAGAGGTCTAATTATGCTAACAAGACTTTAACTTATGATGGTAGGGTGTGTGTATCAATATTTGGTTTCGAACTGACCATATTAGCTTTGTTCTGTTGAATAGCGATAAGACAATAACAATAAAAGAGTCAGAATATTGTTGATCCCAGGAGTACAAAAAAAAAATCTTGCCACTTTTTTGGGCTGTATGTTATATTTGTATTTGAAGGAAAAGTAGCTCGACAACTGTTCTATACAGCGGAAAAGAGCACAGTCTACAACCAAGACGGTTAATGACCCATAGAATATAGATGAGAAAGAGAAGGAAGAGAAATACCATGAAGCCGACCGATCACTAATAGTGATTTGAAAGACCGGAAGCAACTAGAGGCCGCTGACAGTCCAGCAATTTGATTTCGACTGGTCACTCGATTATATGATGACATTTGTTCTATCGGTGTAATAGAACGGCTAGTTGAATTTCGCATAAATTTTGTAACTGTTTCTAAGAGAAAGTGGACCATTCAAATATCATGATCAATTTCATTTTGTTTATGATTGATTGATTTGTCATATTCTACATACGCGGACTTGTGTTGTTCTATGCTCTATATCTCTGCTCAGATCTCCGTTATCCCATCTCCGCTTATATTGACGGAAGTTTTGTGGATCATACAGTTTGCTTAAATAACTCGGAATGATATGGACCTTCAGGAAACGTATACAATCATGGAGGTTTATTTTCTATATGCTAGTAAAATAAATATCCATGAAATTAAATCCACCACACAAAAGATGTACAGTGGTCTCTCACATTTCAAGGGTTCTGTTAAAGCATGAACCGCCTTGCAAGTCCGATTTACGTACGTTGATGCGCTTTATAACAAGGGACAGCTGTATTGTGGACTAAGTGTAAAAGTAAACCGTATGACGCTTGAAGTCCGCAAGTAATAATGTAATATTATCAGGTCTGAAAGAACTCTTCTGACCATGGATACGACTTTCTAGGAGCAGGGCATGATCTGGATCAACTGAGGTACATATACCATAACTACGAACCAAGCAAAACCATGAGAGAGAAAGATCGATACTTTCAATTTGATCTTTAAAGGCAATCTGTTTGTAGAACCTTGTAACAGCTTCTATGAAAACGAAACAACGCATTAAATAAATTGCAGTATCAGTGGGCCAAATAACCTAAGATTTCACATTGTATCTCCCACCCCCACCCACCCTGTCCCGACACGGTATTGCGAATTTATATTATTAGTATCTTGTATCACTGTAGAAACTTCCATGGAAAGGACATCATTATGACGTATACGTTTGCTCTAGGTTACTTGGTGTAATTTCTGTTCTAACGTATGTGTCCAGCTCAAAATCTCGTTTAGCTCTAACTCCATGGATTTTCACGTGCCTTTGTCCCTTACGCTACGAGAAAGAGACAAAGACAGAGGGAAAAGGAAAAGGAGACGGGATTTCGATGTAAATGATAATAATAAAAATAATAATAATAATAATAATAATA
>JAECUM010095634.1:0-38286 GCA_016617855.1 Megalonaias nervosa
ATTTTTTTTTTTTTTTTTTTTTTTTTTTTTAAAGAGGAATGTAATTATATCTCTCAAAAGCAACGACCACCCGTATATATTGATACAGGGCAGCCTGTTATTAAACAGGTAGAACAAGCTACAAAAAAGTTTTTAAAAAAGCATTAAATTAATAACCATTCAGGATAAAAAGAAAATGGGCTGTGTGTATGTGTGTGTGTGTGTGTGTGGGGGGGGGCAATGTTGAAGCTGTTGGTGTTGTTTCGAAATCAGAATCTGCAGATACTAAAAATAAAATATAAACTAAATTATAAAAGAAATTAAGAACGAATTTGAAAACAAGATAAGGATAAAATGAAAGATTAAAGCTAGAAGAACCCAAAAGACTGGACTATATTGTAGCAAAAAATAAAATGATGGAATCCATTAAGAAAAGTATGAACAGATTAAACGACACAGTATAAAAACAGCTTTCCCTTGATGAAAGGCTAAACATTTTTTTAAGCATATGGTGTAACTACACGCTCAATTATATATGTACTAGGGATTGTAGCAGGTGCAACAGCAATGGAAATATGGTCAGATAAATTACAGGAAGTCCAGCGAAGTCACCTATATGACCTGCACCAACTCCTAGTGGTAAAGGTGGCGGATTCGTTTGACCAAGTGAAATGCGGGATAAATGATATATTATGCGAAAATAGTTAAATGATTTAGACGAAAGCTAATTACACATGGTTCTGCTTTCGTGCTTGTAGCATTTTTCAATAATGTGGAATACGATTTTAGTATCTTATATCTCATATCCTCACTGATACGTAGAATAATGCATTAAATAATTAGTTATATGATTGATAATTAATATAACCTGGTCATGTTATGAAAAGGCTAATTAACAATTTTTTCTGATACAGTTATGCTGATTTAAAATTAGCATATACTAATTGAAAGTAATGTTAAAAAGTCTTTTTTTTTTATTGGATTAAATCTTTTGTATATGAACGCTTTAACACATTTACAGAGAAAACATAATAACAGAATACGAAATCAGAAACCTCTAATGTGCCAGTGCTTATTTCGCATGCCTATTGACGGCTGCGTTTATAAAATTGAAATCGAGAATACTATCGCTAAAGTAGTCGTTGATTTTTACAGAGAAGCTCCTGCAAATTTTATATCGGTTTTAACTCTTTTACCAGACGTCTTATCAACCGCTTCTATCCTGATCTCTGTACCACCATATATCATTGTAACTTCGATATCTCGCGAAGTACCTCCTGTTGTATCAGGCATCGGCACAATCAAAGTTCCAATTTGTCTACAACTTTCGTCGGTAACATAGACAGGGTTTTCAGTATCGGATAGATAAATCCTTACCGACCCCGCCTTTTGTTCCATTGATACAGGGTGATACACTTGTGTTGGTTGTTTATTGTCTATAGATATAACCTGTCCCTTGGAAACATGGATGCTGAAGATGTCCTTACAGAACTCCATGTCATCTGTCTTGACTAATTTTTCACTGTTATGTCTATTAGGATCAAAAACCTCCCGCACTTTGATTCCATACGTGTATCTACTTATTCTACTTTTGAAAATATCTGGATTTTGTCCATACAATATAGCACCTTTCAAGACAGCGTACGTTGGATTTGTCGGTACTACAACTTTCTTCTCCGGAAGTTCTCTGCTGATTTCTTGTAAAACAAGTGGTGACTCTGCAAAACCACCCACAAGGACAATTTTCATTATTTCTTTTACCTGAGTATTTTGCATAATTTTTTTCAAATGACTAATCAGCTTTTTAAGAATGTCTTCCACAATAATTGTATGTATGATTTTGAGTTTGAAGAAACAACCATCAGGTTTGACATAAAAGACATCCGGATTTTCAGAGCCTTCTGTCTTGATCAGAGAGAGAAATCTTTGACGAACATCATGCGGAAGATCAAGCTCAACCAGTTCCTCTCCGGCTGTCTCATCACTAAGAATATCATCGTTCAAATTTATTTTCTGCTTCTCAATTTCAAATTCCATCTTCAAAAGCTGAGCTTTGCTCAGGTCATCAAATATGGAGGTCCCATCTGATTTCTTGAAATGCATTTTACAAAGTTTGAAAAAGTTTTCATTAATATATTGACCACCCCATGGCCCGCCATTTGGGCAATTATTTCCCTCAACCGATTTCCCTCTAGAACCTCAACTGCGGTAATGTCTACTGTTCCACCTGCAAATATAAGAAGAATGTTGATGGGAAGATGAAACTGAGGATATGCAAAAGATGCTCCTATATTATTAATTGCTACATAAATAGTTCCATCATTGAATAGGGCTCTAACGGTATAAACGCTGTTTCAGACTGTATCAAAATGTTATCCACGTGAAATGAGCAGAATGAAAACAAAAGTAGACTGTGTGAAATAAGGAAATGTGCGTATACATTCCAGAACTTATCACCAAACCAAGTTCAACTTTATTTTAACATTTTGCTATGTACGTGACAAAATAAGACCCCCCCCCCCCGCGAAACTGCTAAGTAAATGCAATCAACATCACTTTTCTTGTCGAATGTATCTCGCACGCATCGGTAATATTTCATCAGATTTGGTACTAATCATACCCAGGTAAAATGAAATATCCCAAATGAAAATAACTCTTGGTTAAAGGTTAAGATGATTTTTAAATCAAGGGGTGGACAACTCTTTTTGGTCAGAAATGTTGGCGACAGTTTCCGGAATTAGATATGCTGCCTATTTCATATACATTGCCATAAACATTTTGTACAAAGCTTTGCCAAGCAAACGAAACAAACAGAATGAAAGAAAGAATAAACATAAAGCTACCGATCGAATGAGTAACAGGTATGAAATTTTGAGAATGGACATATCTGCACTTCCAGTGAATGAATTGTTGCGTATAAATGTGTTAGTAAGGAAAATGATGCCCAATGATGCAAAGCGATACTTTTTCTGGAGCGAGCAAGGTAAAAGGAAGTGTTAATAAAACTAATGACTTCCTCATGAATGGTGGAATGCTTGCTCTGTTAATCTGCTGAGCCGTATTTTTAGCATTTTTAGCTTTGTTTGAACGAGTCGAAACCAATTAATCACAGAGAAAACACATACGCACACACAATTAAATTTATGTCATATCCTCATTGGTGGCAAACCTGGTCAGATCCACATCAGTGCCGCATTACTGAGCGGTTAAGCGTCCGTAAATGCCAATAGGCATCTCATATGCTACGTATAGTACGTTTTAAGGATATTTAAAAATCAACAAGTGCTTGTGGTGTTGGCGAACGCTCATGTGCAAACAGGGTTTTAACAACATCTCCACATATTGACCCGTCCATCCACGTTTGCAACGGCAGAGTCGAATAAAATAGTAGTTGTTGTCTATCGCATCGGGTTAAATGATGAAAAATTTCAGGTGGGTGAGCAAGCCCTAACAAGCCAAACCTATAAAAGATGTTTGGGTGTCACCACTTTTGGTACCTAATGTATTACAGGTCATGTTGTTAAATCCAGGTTGATTATTGCAGTTTCCCTTGTGTGGGGAATCATCGATGCAAGTTTATCCCGCATTAAGACACCTCGGCAATATTTGACTGACTTTACCATAGCGAGTAAATCAAAACTGGCAAATGGACGGGTCGCAACAGTTGAACCTGATCTCAAGCCTACTCTTGAGGCCAAGGGCATAATCGAAGACCATTTCCGTTTTTATGCAAACTTCAGACTCATCCCGGATACAGTTTCGACGGTCCATAAAGCCGGCGCTTTTGCAACCGCTGCAGCTGAAGTTGCTAACAAGGCTGGAATGGCTGCGAGGAATGGAGATATTCCACCCGTCTTTTGCATTTGAGCTACCAATGGCAACTTTAACGTTACCAAGGTGTTCTTTTGTTTGGCCATTGAAAGTTGATCAAATTGTGTTTGGGTCATCCGCACGGAGACAATTCCACTTATCTTAAAAGACTCAATGTGAGGTCACAATCATTTCGTATTGCGCTCTTTATTTTCGCAAGCTGCTTTGAACTCAGGCCGACTTGAAATTTGTGACAGGCCGTTATTATTTGATTATCTTACAGGTTCAGTTACTATGTTACATGTTATCTATAGGCAAGTCGAGGTCCTTATTCTTCCATCTGCGCTCTCCAACAATAGCAACTCATCGGAGAGAGTTGCATGTTTACTTGGGAATAGATAGTGGTTAGGGGCCGGCTGCCAGATTTTTAACAAGTGCATGAAATTATATTCCCATCACCAATTGCCTGAACAGGCCATGTTTTTTCCACTGAAAAGTAATAAATCGGGCAGAACGTAAGAAAGTCGTGCCGGGAAATATGCAGTCCAGTGACAATGTTTTAATGCCGCCCCATGAACGACCACAGCCTGAGATATGCAAGTGTGACTTTATTTTCTGCACAGGTATGCCAAATTTCCTGGGTGGTTCCTGGTAGCCATTTAACTGCAGAGAAATTTCAGACACTCCTAGCTGGTTAAATATCATCGCACTAAGATGTTGATCATTAGCCCAAGTTGAATCGTCACAAACACGTGTTTTAGTGCGCTGACGTCATGACAGGTACTTATTTGCCATTTAAACTGCCACTGTATAGTTATGTCTGACTTTAAAGTTTCTAGTGAATGCGTGAAATACAGCGTTTACAAGGTTCCAGAGTTCATAAACCACAACAAACGAGTTTCTGTGGTCAGTGTAGGGATTACCACAGGCATCCTCGATGTTAGCATTTGCAACTTTGCCATGAGCGGGGCCAGCGTCATGCCAGATTATATCATTGTTGGTACTTTTATCGGTTAGCATGACTGTGTGCTTGACTTCAAAAATAGCTTTGCGAATATCTCTACAAATTCCGAATATATGATCGCGAGGAATCGTTAATGAGAACAACAATTTAGCTCCATGAAGATCTAATCGAAACCCAAGGTTTAAATTTGGGTTGTATTTTGTATGGAAGAGGCACCTGCACCAGATGCTGAAGGCATGCAAGTAGGTTGGTTGTCTACGAAAACACCCTGCGCAAGTTGATGCGAGACACACGGGATGTGATTTATAATCTCGTTGGAGTCCAAAAGAGACATCACAGATGGACCGTTCCAACTTCGTAATTTTCGCTTTATCTGGTGAGTTCGATAATTGTCGTAATAAATATGTGCTTGCAAGTACAAATGTTCTCTTCCCAACAGCTTCATACAATGGTTGAGATGCGTATAATGGCTCGGTTTCAGGTTTTCTGGTGACCCGGGTTGGGGTTCGAGTGGATTTGCACCAGTTCGTGTTCTGAGTCTTTCACATCTACTTTAGAATAAATGCTTGCAATATTTCGTAGCCTTCATCAAAGTCTCCTTTTTAACTGTCGTAAGCATTCAGGTGCTCGCGGACAGCATTACTGCGACGCTATCCGTATTCTGCTATGATATCACTAGCAGGTTTTGCCGTTTTATTTATTACAATTGTTTAAATTATTTTGTCCAAGCCGGCTGGACACTTGCGTGCTCCACTAGACAAGTCAACAGCGAGGAAACTATACGGCTCCTGGATGGTCTCCGCAAAAATTCCCAATCTGATCCCAGGAGTAATCAAATGCACACCAAGTCCAGTGACTGTTTGCTAGATCATAAACATCATGCTGCAACATATCAGTAGCATGTTACAGATGTCACGAATCACTTTACACACGTGTGCGTATAGTTGCGTGATATAGATCACGCCTGTGTTTTTGAGTTGAGCACTGGAAACTATTCTCACGGGATTGTCTTGGTGTTCACATCATCGTACACTACAAAATTATCTTCATTAATGGCATCAATGGTAGTAGTTTCATCAATTGTGGAAAAGAAATCAACGGTGTACATTTTGCTTTCATTGGCAACGACTGAAGCGCTGCCGTAAAATCTGAGTACATCGTAGCACAGTTGATCGTCCACCAACGGCGCATTTATGTACAATTGATCCCACGTTAAATATCTCAAAATCGTATTCAACAACACTTGGATGTTCTCTGATCCAGTCGGGTCAATGATCAACAGGACAAACTGAGTTTTTAAACATTTCACTGGGCTTTGGTAATTTGGGATTCGCCTGAGTAGAAAAGTCAATGAAGGCGAATTTTCTCTTTCGTGATACTATGTTAAATAACACTTGTTACACAACACAATCATGCCTTCATACTGTGTCCGATTTCTGTGAAAACATGTACTGAACATCCAACGCGGGTAATGATAGAGCAGCAACCACTGGATCTTGTATGGAGCAAGGAAGGTCACGCTTGTGAGAGCGACCACCGGGAAATGCAGGCGCCGGTTTACTGAAAGAATCGGCCGTGATATCGTGGCTACGTTAGAGAAGCTACCTGGAAGACCATGGACAAAATAATCTGGTGAAAAGCACATCTCTGGGTACAATTACTGTTGGACTTTAACACGGCTTGATATACAGCTTGATTCTAAAAACCATCCTAAACCTGAAGAAGCACGTATAATACCAAATGTATGCTGCACATTACCGACATGATCTGTCTTATAAAGCATCAAATGATATAATTGTACGGGAGACGATCAACGAAGAAGTGGGGAAAATGTTAGATCAAGGAGTGATCAAACCTTCCAGTTCCCCACATTCGTCCCCAGTTGTATTAGTCAGAAAGAAAGAGGGCACGAACCGTTTTTGCATCGAGCAGATCATTTTCTTTTATTATTCGAAATTGGATGTTTCAATAATTGTTTTGATTCACATTCCGTGACTTATTTTAAGGGGGAGGTATTGTCACGGAATTGTATACATTTATCGTTTATTTATTATTTGGATTAAATACATGTACTCGTGTTTCGTTTTTGTGTACAGCGTTACCCGAGGGTGGTTTATGTATATTGTACATTATTTCGAAATGGTGAGTTCGGTTCATCCCATGCTGCACGAGTAAAGTGCTTACGATGGGAAGGCCGATATATATATATATATCACACAGGCAGTGTATGGCTACATGGCCTGTGTATAAATACCTCATTGCAGAAGAAAACATCACATTACGAGAAGTCTTGTCAGTGAGCAGTCCACTTTATGACGCGCTATCTCCATTTGCAGAAGCATGTGAGTTAAATATTATTTTCCTATTTGTATTATAGCATGTAATTGTTTTAATGTCACATTTATCTTGTATTTTAGGCAATTCTGACATGTGTCGTATAATGCATTGTTAAAGTCTGTTTCCTAGTTTGCCTGAAGGTAACTTAACAGAACGATTATATTCGCAATAATGTTGTATTTATTAAGGAAGAGAAGGTGTTACGTTATGTACCATAAGATTCTTGTTAGATAAAGGTTCACTTCTGATTATGATTATCACATTGTACAGTAGTCTCGATAATATAATTTGCATAAAATAATCAACTCAAGTTTACGGTACATAACGTCATTACTTGCTGTTATACATGACCGCGTCATTTGTAGTACACAAAGATCAATATTATATTTTCATCTGACTGATTCGTGATTGCTTGATTAATCACCGGTGACTGGTGAATGGTAACTGGTGAATGCTGAGTGTAGTGCTGAAGTAGTTAGGGAGGGAAGGAGTGATAGTTATGCTTTGTCTCCGTATATGCACCGTATTGTAGGTATTGTTTAGCCGTGGTGCTAATTTGGGTTGTGTTATACCCAGTGTGATGCTGTCTTGGGTGACGTTGGCCCGAAAGAAGATAAAGGTCATCACGTAGTGAAGAACCAAGGTTTCTGGACCCAAGGGTCTGCAGAGAACAGGAGATTTTACGGATCTTTATGCAGACCAGGAGGGGCAGACCGTTCGTGGTGGCTCCTCGACCATTCGACAGGGCGTTGGAGCTGAGAAGAACTTTCGGATTTGTGTTCGACTCCGCAAGATATATGTCCCAATGTTTCATATCATATTTCACTATTTGAGTGAAAACTCATTATATGTCACTATTTGAGTGAAAACTCATCATATTTCACTGAGTGAAAAAGCGTCATATTTCATTATTTGATTGAACTATATCATTTTCGTGTGGAAATTTTCAATTGTTTACGTAAATCATTTTTTCCATTGTTTGTGTGGAATCACTTTGAATCATTAATCATTGTATCTTTTTACTATTTAAGGTTTTTTCTTGCATATTAGTTCATATTTCATGTCAATCACAATATATTATCAGGTTCGTGCATATTTTGTTAAACATCCAATACTTGGACTTTGTTGGCGCACGAATCAAACATAGTCCTTTTCACTGAATCATTCATAAATAAACATTGTATTTTTGTCACCATCAAAAGTTTTCTTTGTTATAATCCGACCCCAGTCCGGTTATCTTGTTACAATGGTTGCCGTTATAGGTCTCATCCATGACCTGAACGCTATCAATCCAACACTCCAAGAGAAAATGTTTAAATGGGTCATCAAAGGATGTATGAAAGCTACGATTGCATTCGGTTTACAAAGTCCATTCGGTGGAGGTAAAGCATATTGATATAAGAAACATAAAAAAGATATACTACAGTCCTCCCAGTTATTTGAAAGGCAATCCTGCCGCTGCAAAGCTCACACACGAGGCTGCTCAAGAGTGATCGGCCAAACAAACGCTGTGGTAAATTTACCTATCCGCGCCAAGAAAGGTTTTCCGTGGATGGTTTAATGTCAAACCACCTAACGGAGTTCATCGCACTAACCTTTTGTGTCTTCCACATGACCACGTGTGCAGACGTACATACAAGTACGCGTAAGTATTGAAGAGGTTGTCAGTAGATACAAATAAACGGAGTCGTTGATGGCAAAAGATTCAGCAAGTGACACAGATGTATTTGACCGTATTTATGCACGTTTATCCTAACATGGCCACGGCATTTCATGTGGCACCGGGTAAAAAAAGATCTAGAAGCTGTTGTTGCGTTGTTAACAAAACATAAGGTGCATGTTCGTGCTGAACATGATAACATACATCGCGACCAGTCTAATGTGAAACCAGTTAACCGCACACGTTTGAAAGGATGTTTGGACGCAAATGAATATTTAATGAGGTCTCGTATCGCGGAGCGATCACGCTAGTTGATAACACGACTTTTATCAGTCATACAAGTACTAAATAATAAAATCACATGTATAATTGGGTTAAAACCTGCTGACGTGATTCGACGCCGGACTGTCACCGCTACTTACAACTTGATGTCACAACCACCACAGTTGGATCCACTCGAAAACAATTTCGTCCAGTATGCACCTGGGGAGTTAGAAAGTGCACAACGTCGTGCTACAGACCCGGTATGGTCCATTGATGGATTTACAGTCTCAAACCGGACTGATACTCTCAGACAGTCAACACGTTACAATTTAGCAAATGCAGTCCAACAATGAAGGCTCGTCCACAGGAGGCAAATCCTACTACCGCCAAGGTCTCCTTTGGGTCCTGTGCGTTCTCGAACGCGTAAGAAGTGATTCTGTGAGGGAATATTAACCGTTTGTGGCAAAGCGGGATCAGACTTACTTTAGTGCAACGATACACACCCATCCGATATTTCTTTGACCGGATTATATTTGTTGTGTGTACAAATTCTCGTCGCACGGGAAGATATTCCACAAACATATCGTACTGCAGGTCCTTTCTGCATAATCAAACGTGAGAAATCTTTCGCTTTCTTGATGTTTTGGAGCCACCAACAACAATCTAAGACATTTTCGGGTGCAGTCCCACATATTCCTCGATAGACTTGACAGAGCACTCATTTTTGAACTTACCAACATCTATTTATGTTCGTTACTATGCAGTATATGATCTTTCGGACACTCGCCGGTGTCAAACTCATTTACCAGTGACGCTTCACCCATGTCCGCGTAAACATTATTGGTGGTAATATGCATTAGAAGCGAATAAGTGTGCTTCTGTAGCGTTTTGATGTTGTCACCGTACTGCGGTTTGATTTTATCATAATCAAACTCGTACATGAAGAGTTTGGATGAGTCCAGCATTGATGCGCCAACGCAGATAGAGTTTGTCAACTTCAGTTTTTATTTTTCTACTGCGTACGGCAGTGAGTCCACCATCGAAGATCTTTCGATACTCGAATGCCGGGTCAGAAATAAGCATACAAACAGTATCTTTGCCGAACACATAATTATTCGTGAGTTTGAACAAATTTTTCTCACTGACAGCGCTTCCGGTGCTGGTTGCGTTGAAGCTAGTCTGGATAATCAAGATCAAATATCACCAGATTACTTTCATACTTGTGAATGTTTACGATCTAGTGACTAACCTACTTAAATCCGCAAGCAGGCATGGGGTGCATCATTTCAGCGGGCATAGCTACATCATTGCCCAGCCATACAAAATGTTGCTATTCATATACAAAATGTAATAGTTATGGGCAGTGGGGTCATATCCGTCCATGTTTGGGTTATTGGCGCCATCGTAGGAATGACCTGACATGGAAATACCGCCACTAATAAAAGATGCTGATCTATCTCGGTAAATAATTGTAACTGTGCCTAGTTTTTGATAGGAGCTCATCTCAAGCCGTTCACGATAACGAAAAGTAGTGGGTGGGATCGAGATTGTGCAATCGGCAGTACCATGAAATATGTCAAAGACATTCCCCAGCATAAGAGTAGATACAGATTACGCTAGTCATTAAGGTTTTGGCATCCAAACGCGGAACAGACTTTGTTTGCCTGTTCACAGTCTTGGCAGAAAGATGCCGTCGCGAGACAGTATGAATATAATGCAACAAACGGAGTTTCAGTAAACTTGTCTCATCCGCTCATGTACTCCTGGGAATAATCTCCTTTTCTAGTCACTATTTTTAATAATTACCTTTTCTAATTATTAACTTCGTCTTTTCAAGGTTGCTGGAACCATATCGACTAGTTATTGTCAAACGATCATTACCATTAGCCGCAAGATTACCACCTAGTTTGTCCAGGCTGGAATTCAGAAACTGCAAAGTGTCAATAAACTGCAGCTGACCGTCATGAATTTTCCGTGTTGTTGGGGATTACGCATATTGGCAACATTGATGCTGTGACGACTCCTTACATTATTAAGTGGCCATCATACCCAAGCGGGTAATGAAGTACTACAGGGATTTTCTTTTATTAGGTAAATTCGTAACTGTAGATTGTATGCGCTCTGTGCAGTTCCTCTAAACATGCCAGTAATGTGACAATGATCAAGTACGTTGGCATCAGTGGAGTTAAAAGCGCGATCGCCGATCCAGCAATGATTGGTCAAAAAAAACCTCGCGAATGTTACCTTTAGTCACAATTATGTCCGCAGGGGATGAGAATTGTTCCCTGATGCATTTTGCCATAAGATCAAGCGATTTAAGAGACACCCCAACCTAGTCCTCGCCACGATATATCTTTGGTGACTTAGTTTGTTAGTCCGATCTGACTACAATATAACAATACCCACATGGGTATGTTTCAGCGACTTGCGATATGTTCAAACATCGAAGTCCTCGTAGACGATATACGGCACTTTTATTTTTCGTTGTACTGTTGTAAATTTCAGAATGTTTTACCAGGTTCTGGCATGATAGTGGATTGCGGCGTTTCACTGTATACAACGTCTGCATCATCTTCACTAGCCAAGGTTCCGACATGATGGACACCTTGGCCTATCGAGCAAATATTTCTGTGCATCGTTTCTGCCACAGGATCCAATCAAAATTAAGTTTTTCAAATTTGAATACAGTTCCTACATGATCGAGACAAGGGGAGCACACAACTTGAATGGACTGATAAATAAGCATATTTTCACTGCTCGTCCGTGTTTATACAAATACCTTTCACTCAAATACACCTATAATGGCTTCCCTCTGGTAAGTAATCATACTTTCCATGCTCAACTTAAAAAGTATCCGTTATAAGTTAATTGTCTCCACCATTTCCGGTTGATGTACATTGCACCGCTGTTGCAAGCTGCTGGTTAGTTGGCGTTACATAGTAAAGGAGGCAACTCACGAAATCCAATAGATGTCGCTAGGACAAAGTACTAACATATCTGTTCGATCCACCAAGGTATAGAATAGGGTTAGTATATCAGAGCATTGGCTAGCGAAGATGCGTCTGCATGTAAATTTCTTACCCTCGTACTTTCTATGCCGTGTATTATTCGTTGAACATCTGTGATACCTAGGTAATTGTATACGACTTTAGACTGTGCAAGAATAACAAATCAAAATTTAACTGTCCGTCTGCATATATTAATTGTCAAATGGGCTGCAGGTCTTTATTCCAAACAAATATATTAACAGCTATGCTAGGATTAGTCTTTCAAATTTCTAATATTAGTAACCTGTATGGAGAACTCGAAGTTATCAACTTAAGTTGACCCAACTGATGTTTGTATTTTCTGGATTGATATGCATTATCACCTGCAGGATACAATGCAGACATGACCATCCATTCAGAACATCGATCATCATCAGTATTTATATTTACCACAGCACGCCGCAGAAGCTATGATGGCGTTGAAATATAACTCCATCCACGGATCGGATTTAACGGGGACATATGCAGCTGAACATGTGCGCCTCTATCTGCAGTCTATCCTGCGTTGGTGAATTTTTCCAACGACTCAAGAATTCTTGAAAAATCTCAAAGAATTATATGTGCCATTGTACTTGTAATTGATATTAACCTTACATCACGAGACTTACTTTCATTTTTTATGTACGACCAACTCGACCTTCGATGTTTCTTCAATTATTACAAACGCTAGTATTTTCCGCCAGTGAGACTCGAACTGACAGTATTCCGATCAGCAGCATAATACGATAAATGTCATGACCACCGCGAACACTTAGCAAGTAAATAGAAAACTCAGTCTTGAAGTTGAAAGGCTGATAGGAAATAATGCACATGCATCCTCGCTATATTAAGCCAATGTGAAAACTACGCCATTTTGAATTACTCTTCCATGGCTATTATATACATACCCATATATGGTTCCGTGTAATGGTAAACATGAATAATCTTGGAATAATAACTTTAGGTCTCTCAAGTAATTGTTATCACTTCTTCCAGACAATATTTGAGTAACTTTCACAATAGTATCCATTGAACTGAATCGTACATAAGGAAAAGAAAGGCATTATTTCGCTCTTTGAAATACTGGCATCCCAAATATAATACATTCCTTGATTAAGTCTGTTTTTCTGAGAACTAAATGGCATGCGAAAATGAGAATTTGATACATCCTGATACAAGAGCCAGTCCACTATACCAACAAATAGCACATAATGTTTGTGTAAATATTAATCGGTGTGCACTCAAAACTAGGACTGTGTCTATGATACATTTCTAATGTTTATGGTAACACCCATGTCTAAAGATTGCGCCCACGCGAACACTGATGCAAATGATGTATGTACTCGACCCGCACCCGCGTGTATACTTGCAACCTCTATGGACGTATACTGTAATAGTATGATAACACAGATATTATAGATTACTATATAGGATGAAGTCTTCTACCCCCCCCCAAGACTTTCCTCTTACATGGGGACCTTTGGGCAACCTTCACACGTATTTATGTGCACGTGATATGATGACAGAGTAATGGGGATAGAAGGCTTTAATCTAAATCAGTAAACAAATTTCCAAAACTGCTTTTATCATACTATTGAAGATGCCATTATCAAAATATGAGCCCCAAGCGTCTAGTCTAACGTCACAATATAGACTGGATTGACTCAAGAGCTGTTCTCATGGTGGCATGTAAATTTGAAAGTGCAGTGTGCGTCAAGATTGTTGCCAGAGTATTGTGGTCCATCGGTCATGGATACTACCCCAAAAAAGACGATATAGATTCATCTTGGAGTTACTTGTGTTCATTAAATTCCATTTGAAGGATAGAACAATGCCATTCATAGTGGATAAAAGTGTACTCTTTATTAGAAAGGGAAGTTGCTGATTGATACATTGTAACATTGTATCAAGGCTCTCTCTCTCTCTCTCTCTCTCTCTCTCTCTCTCTCTCTCTCTCTCTAACAGCACCAATTATCAATTACTAGCCATTCATTATTAATATTTGCATAAATCATTTGTTTTCTTTTGTTTTCCTCGCAGTGTCTTGGTTACATCAGATTTTAGTTATTTAATTTGTATAATAGATAGTCTTATTTGGATGAGTGCTAGATCTATTGATTCTTCTGCACTGGTTTCTTGTAGAATGTGTTGATATTTTAAGCGACATTTCGTGGCCATCAGCTTCAGGACGTGGTCAGCGTTCCAAGTTTCCTTCGCCATTTATATTTGGCTGTTGTCAGAAGTAGTTCATCGAATGCGTGTTAACATATAAGGAAGCGATGAATAATTTTATTATTACTAACAGTCAATACCATTGGGTATTAACCCGTGACAACAACGTAAAAGTAATGGGTTTGTTTCTGCAGTATAAAAAAACGATCTAAAACGCCTCGTCATGACGTCTGCCATATACTGACGTTGCAATCAACATACCTGATTACCTCACAGCAAAACAAGACATATAAATCAAACTGGATCTGAAAATCTTTAAGACAGATTCAGAAAGAAATCGTTATGCAATTTAGTGACGAGAGAGAGCATAGGTATTTCCCAGAACAGAAAATGTTGAATGATAGTTATTCATTACTATGGTGGCATAGTCCTTTCGGGGCATTTGCTATCAGTTTACCAGTGGAATTGATTATTTCATTTAGTATAGCTAGGCAAAGTAGCCATGCGACAGAGACAAATCACATAAGAGTAAAAGGTACTAGGTTTTTTAGTACCGGGTTTTCGACTAATAGAGAAAGGTTTTACAAGAATGAAGTATAATATAATTCCCCAGTAACAAATTTATCTTAACATTTCTATGTTTCTATATATTGCCTTCACAGATGCAGGAAAAATACTATACCTCCCAAATCGACAATCATGAATTTGTCTCCCACAGATCCCAAACCGTGCATGCCTCGACGCTCCTGTTCAGGAAGATGCATACAATGTATTGCAGCTGTTTCCGGTTCAAGAGCTAATAGAAGCTGATCTCCCGGTATTCCAGCCTTTGAATAATAATAATAATAATAATAATAATAATATGAAGAAGAAGAAGAAGAAGAAGAAGAAGATGAAGATGATGATGATGATGATGATGATGATGATGAATGAGAATAAGAAGAAGAGGAGGAGGAGGGGGTAATAATAATAATAATAATAATAAGAAGAAGAAGAATATCTTTCAGACATGGAAATTAATCTTTGATAAAGAAATTTGACCAGACGCCTTTCGCATCTCCGAAGTTATTTCCCCTTACTTCCTTGACAACAATAACAAAACCGACAGTGATGCATTGCTGAATCGGACTTGCGTTGTCTTCCGTTGGGGTAAACTAGTTTACAAAATGACAAAAATATAATTTACTGTGACAGATTAGGTCAACCAAATCCGACCACATTCTTAAGTCACCTATATTTAAGATCAGGCTATGAAAGAGGTGAATTTACGAACAAGGGGTGGGGAGAGGGTGTTGTACTGAAGAGTGAATTGAATCTTGTAAACTTCAATTCTGGAGCAAGTCTGGTATATAATAAAAGGAAAAAGCTTTTTCCTGCGTTAATGCTGGATATATATATATATATATATATATATATATATATATATATATATATATATATATATATATATATATATATATATATATATATATATATCTTAAGTCGTGGCTTAAGTCGTGGCTTCACCAGTCCTTAAAATATCAAGATTTTGTTACCACATGCTTAAATATATCAGTTATTAACGTAGGAAAGGAAAATATCCTCTATTTATTGTTGTCGCAACGGGTGTTGGCATGCCTTTGGAATTCAATGCATTGTAATATAGATATGTTTCGATTATATTTGATTCTAAATATTAGAGCAGGAATATATTTTTCTTGATAAACTATATTCTACCGATGAGCATATCACTTAAAACTACTATATTAATCCTTAGATTTAATCCAAGTGTTATTTATATCTATATTTTGTGTCACCTTTGGTTCATGACTATAGCTATATTATGTGTAGTTTTTTTTTTCATTATTGTAAATTGTAGCGATCATCTAGGACAATATATTGCATTGCTAATTATTTGTTCATAGGTGTGGATTCTATTTTAAAGATATCGAGCCGAATGATGAAGTGCATTTATGAAGGAAAATCCGTCTTAATTTCTCAGAAATTATTAGTGAAATATTTTTACCGAAACTAGACGGTTTTCATAGGACTTATGAGGAAGGTCTCTTTGTGTTCACGTTTCATAGATCTATTTAATTAGGGTTTATAATGTGAGCAATATTTATTTTAATATTCTCCTTGGACATTCATAATGAGTCTAAAAGTTGGTGTTTGTTCTACTATTGCACAATTGTCCTTTATGGTACATACAAAAAATATGCTGCATGGCTGTGTATAGTAAGAGTTGCATGCCCTTTGATTTAACCAATACTTCCGTAATCTCTTTTGATTACATTTATGAGCATGTCACAACGAACTAGCTTACTACATTTATCTATGCCGAGTTTTGAGCACAATGACCCAGAGAATCAGATTTAAAACATTCACACAATTGGAGGTTACGTGGATGGGAGTTTGGTGGATAGGCTCTTGGTTCGTAATAAACGGTCATGGAAAAATCGTCCATTGATTTAAGTCGAATCAGATTCCTCGATAAATCAAATTCCCTGATGAATAAAATATGCACACTGTATCAATTAAATTGTACATTTTTCATTTGGGAATAATGCATATACAAATACTATTTTAATTGCTTTGTTGTGAATCTATCTGTATTGCTAACTATTGCGTGGACCAGAAGTTATAAATATATTAAGTATGACAAACAGGTTATTACGCACATAGCTTTTGTTATATTGTGCTATACTGGCTACTAATACCCAAAACGTATTAAATATTGACCTTAAATGGGGTGTATATTTCAGACGTTAGATACCTATTATCAGTGTTTCAAATTTAAAAATGCATATGCATCTTAAAAATGGTTGCATCGTACAATTTCACCACTGAGTAGGTTTTTGTCAAACTAACGCTTATCCTCATGCATCTAGATTAACTAATTTCGTTCAGGGATCATTTCTGTGATGTTTTTTTTGATATGGTCTATATCACACGTGTCATTTACTGTAATAACTTCTTCTATAGGCCGCATCGGCTTATAGAAGAAGTTATTACAGTAAATGATACGGTCAAAATCAGATTTTGGGTAGTTCAAAAGAGGGTTTTCGCCTCTGTAGTAGCGTTTGCTGCTGAAGGAAATGCTTATGGTATTACTGCGCCTCCACTTTTAACATATGCATAGTCTTAACGAAGTAATCCTCTGTCACATTTTGAAATTGATAATATCTCTCCTTCGCTCAAGCGTATATTTTGTAAAACTTTGTTTCACCAAAGATCCTCCTTTTAACGAAAGGCTAGCATCAATCCTTTTGGGAGAAGACACGTTTGAACTTGTAGATGATTACAAAGAACACGACCTTTTGTATTGCTCGCTAGATTCAGAATCTAGACATGAAATTTTTTTCTGTCCTTATGTGTTTCCCAATCGGAGTTTAATCAAGAAGACACTAAAAATGATACAATGAATTTTTGACGTTGTATCTGACGACTACCTCTCGATCCAAATAATCTTTTTGCTCGTTAGAGGTAAGAATGTGCTGGTACACATTTTCAGGTGTTTACGAAAGGAATCACGTGGGTTGAAAATATTGCTGTAAATGTCATAAGCTATGTCAGTTACCCGTATACCCAAGGAAGCTTGCAGACGTTCTTTTCTTTCCTGTTTGACTATTTTCAGTGGAGTTTTAATAAAACTTTAAAAATGGATCGATCCACTTCAGTCTCAGACATTTAAATTTTACGTTGCACATTGATAAGGTAACATAACGGCAAACGTATCCTGATTATTTCTGTCGGCATGATAACGTGACAGATAATATATCCACTTTTGGGTGGACAATGATCGTACCCCAGTTACGAATATGTGCGTATATGTGTGTGTGTGTGTGTGTGTGTGTGTGTGTGTGTGTGTAGATTATGTTGTCAGATAGTCTGTCATTTAGATAGGTGAAAGTTTGGGGTGGGATAAGTGATATAAAATATTTACATCCGATTCTCACTTAAATGCCCAAGTATGTTGACGAGAAGAAATCATTTTAAAACTGGGATGTTTAGCTTAAATTTATGGAATCAAAACGTGTGACAAGAAACAACTGATGCAAACTCCGAGAACGTCGAGGAAAACTGTGCATTATTCAGAGCTTGTGTGTACTCGATTGCATCCAAAACCCTCAGTCTCATAGAACGTCAACATCATGACTGGTTTGATGCGAAAGGTAATGCCATATGGAAACTAATAAACGAAAAACATCGGCTCCCAAATGCCCATTTAGAAAACTGCACTTCATCATCTATGAAAGCAGCTTTCAACAAGATTAACGCAGGGTTGCCAACATGATTTTTGGGACGTAGGAAAACGTCTCCAGTAGACCCCAATGAATCACAAGTTGCGACATTGGTGGGGCCACCTGATCGTTGTGGGCCGCCGGAAATTTGTCTTAGTTGCTATACCCTGGCCACGGTCCTGCTTTAATACATGGCTGAGCCAAACTCCATATGAGATTCAGTCCTATGCAGACAGGTATGACATGATTCTTTGAAGACAATCTACGGGCAACAGTCATTAGAAAAATTTACAATACTGAACGCTGGCGGCACCATATTGCTCACTCACAAAGAGAAGATACTAAAATGAAGGGCAAAGCACTTCAACAGCATCCTTAATGAACAATCGTCTATCGGTAAGGAGGCAACTGATCGACTGTCTCGTGTGCAAATCAACATACATATAGAGACTCGCACATAAAACAGAACTGACTGAACTCTTCGAGTCAACATGAAACCAATGAACTATACCCCAGGAATATAAGGATGCATCCACAGTCCACTTGTACAAGTAGATATTCAACAGAAAAACCATGGAACAACCACCGGGGAATCTCTTTGTTTTTTAGCAGGCAGCAAATTCCTGCTGGCCCCAGCCTTCTTCAGTCATTTGTTCTCTGTCATGCTTACAGATGCCCTCCGTTACTATAACACTGGGATCGATATCAGAAACGGAGCTGATGCCAAGCTCTTCAGTCTGATGAGACTACAAGGCAAGACTGAGTTACAGGAAATGACTGCTCGTGATCTTCTATTTGCTGACGACTATTCCCAGAATGTCGATTCTGAGTCTGACATGCAATGGAGTATGGACCGTTCACCTTCAGCTTGTTAGAATTTCGATCTCACAATCAATATCAAGAAGACAGAGGTGATGAACCTACCTGTACCAGGAGGGCCTTATGCAGAGCATACCACAACAGTAAATGGCTAAATTCTTCTCGCAGTGGTCAAGTTCACCCATATAACCAGTACACTTTCACGTGCCATCCACATCTATGATAAAACCAGGCCAGAATTGCTAAAGCAAGTGTGGTCTTCGCAGACTATGCGCAAACGTGTGGGAGCACAGATGCATCATCTGTAAGCGAACCTGAAACTCTACTAAGTCATTGCGTTGTCCATCCTCCTGTACGCTTGCGAATCCTGGACGGGATATAGGCATCATGCCAAGAAGCTGAACCATTTTCATATGGGCTGCCAGAGAAAACTGATGTGAATACGATGACTGGGCAGGGTCCCAGAAACTGAGATGCTTGCACAGGCAGGCATTCCAATCATCAATACTCTACTAAAGAAATAATATATGAAAAGGGCAGGCCACGTCACTACGATAAAGGTAAGGTTGGACTCTGCATATATTCTGCAATTCTAAGAAAATAAAAAGAAACAAAGATAATGTGATAAAAAAAACTACATTAAAAAGTGTCTTGAAAAACCCACAAACGATGCCCATGAGTGTATGGGATCGTTTATCTAGCTGGCATCGGACGAAGAGCCAGATGCAAAAGCAACCGGGTGTGGAATCTGGGTCAATATAGTGTTCCATGCATAATATTTTTTTTCATAATGCTGTTGAATGGCTATTTTATCAAAGTAATTGTTTACAACTTTATCTTTTGTATCTCCACCCCTATTTCATGTCACATCGGCATAATTTGTCCAATATAGAAAAGGACATTTTATGTCTGGATGCCAAGTTAGTAAAATGCTGATTATGGGTTTTGAGATATAGTTGTTTAAATATTTCTGCTGTTGTTGTAACAACGACAGTATTTTATGCAGGATCGGCATCATTGGACACGATATATAAAATATTCAGTATAGGTTATGTTTTATTTTATGGAAATAGTTCTCTTGGAAGAAAATGACTGACAGGTTTAGTGCAAATGACTTTCTCGAGCCGGCAGAATTGTACATGTTTGCTTCGCATTCCAAAGAAAAAGCCAAGAGAGAAAGAAAAACATCTTTGGATGTTTTCCTTTTCTTAATACGTATGGCCATATATAAAGGAGAGTTATCGTCGTTTGTACAAAATAAATGTCCTTGATGCCAAAATCGTATCAGTGAAACTTGGTCAAATTCTGTTAAATGTTTAATTTTGGAAGAATTCGATGACGATTTTTTTTCGGTTTAGTAATGGTGGCCATAAAAAAGTTAAATCAGTATAATTTACATAAATTTAAAAATAATTCTTCCTAGATACTTTCTATTGATTTTGGATATATTCTGTAAAAAAAGTTATTATTTTCAAAAAAGACCGTGGACATATTTAATAATGAATTGGCATAATTTGTACAGACCTTTAAGCGCTTTATATTAAGGTACGTTAAAATTCAAATTTGGTCATATTCTGTTTACCGTGTTTTGAGAATCTGTTTAGAAGTGTTTCCCGCATAGTAACAGTAGCAAATGGGCATCAATTTCATAAACTCAAAATTTCAGCACGCCAAGGTGCCTTCTGTTAAGAGGATTCAATTATCTTAGGCGATTGTTTTGAAGCAGTTGTTTAAATGTTTTAATTTTAGTAGCAGCGGCCAGAGTAGATAATGGAGCCGCATCGTTCGTAATAAATTACAACGAATTTACCCCAAGATGTTTTCAGTCAACTTTGGTCAAATTCTGCTCACTAGTTTTTGAGAGGTAGTATTTCAATTGTTTTCTTTTTTAATAACGGCACCGATGCTTTCTAAGTTGGTCAAATTTTGTCGGGCAAGTTCTGAGAAGAAATTGTTTGTAAGTTGTACGATTTTTGTTTTGCAACAGTGGCCATATTTAATGGCTTATAAGCGTCATTTAAACTAAGATGAAAGCCATCGAGGCCAGGATGGTCTTTGTCAAAACTGGGTCGAAATGGATCTAGGAGATTTTTATGAGAAATTTAAAAAAGCATAACATACGAAATATGATGGACGTGGAGTCACGAGTTCTCTTGGCCTTACGACTACATGAGCTAACACACTAGTTCAAATCAGGCTTGTAAAACACGTATATACCCATATAACAAAAAGTTGAACCACATCAAGATATATCAACTTAGAGACGAAAGTCATCTTGACACACACACACACACACACACACACAGACACACACACACACATGCATATCAAATTTCATTCGTCTACCTTACGTAGTTATTGCTTGATTATGCTGTTCAAATAGGTTTTCTTTAACATGTTTTAGAAAAATAAAGGCTTTACAATATTGTTAAAAATGCCGAATTGCAGTAATGACCCGAAAATATGTTCTGGTTATCTATGGTCTCAACATATAATAACGTCATCTTTGGTCTCAAAATATAATCACGTCATCTTTGGTCTCAACATATAATCACGTCATCTTTGGTTTCAAAATATACTCAGGCCATGTACGATTTCAAAACTCGAAATATTATTAGGTCACCAACATATACATCAAAACGTGCATTCTTCACTTCCATTTGTCTGCCTCAAGTATTTTGTTTTTGCATAATTATGGAAAGCCTGAGAAAGATGGTTAGTGAACATGATGAGACGTTTCTTGCATTGCTTCAGTACAACGGATTTTTCAAATAATAAGAAGGAAAACATAAATACAAGCAGAAGAAGCTCAAAGAAAATGTCAGCTTGTCTGGTCAAGACGACTACAGATCGCTTTCGATATTTTGAATAGCTTTAACGAGAGAGAGAGAGAGAGAGAGAGAGAGAGAGAGAGAGAGAGAGAGAGAGAGATTGCTTGTAAGAGAGCAAGAATATATCAACTCATAATTATTAACGTCATGAATGACAATGTATCACCTTAAATCATCGAAACGTTGTGCGGAATGTAATGGAACAAGAACAAAACAATCACTCAATTACAAGCTGCTCACAAGCTAGCCCCGACAGAAAAAGAATGTCCACATAACATCATGGGAAGAAATATGGGCAGCATGCTAGCAGATTTGCTTCTGATTCTATATGGTGTTTATAACTTGAAAAAGTTCTTTGAAACTCAAGGAAATATACATGAAAAGATGGAGCAGAAACCTGGCTTTCTGTCTGTATGCATATTTGTAATCTATATGCTGACTTTGCCTTGATGAAAATAAAACATTTCGAAGCCTGCCATTACAGAAATTGCCAGGTTGTCCACCATCAAGGTAAAATGAGTGGAAAATCGTCTCAGCGTAACCTTAGTGCCAAAGACCTATACAAACGAATCAGAAACTAGTACTGAGAATAAAATGGAGGCTCTCTCAAAAATTCAGAATGAAAAGAGCGAGAAAGTGGCACAATCCTATAGCTGATGAAGTTGTCGCCACGCAGAAGGCTAAAATTTATTGGATTTCAACAACCGAACCGACTGCAGAATACAGCACGATATGACATATGTGATACTTGTGCACAGTGAGAAGAGCTATATAGCCTATATGTGATACTTGTCCACAGTGAGAAGAGTCAATGTGATACTTGTCTACAGTGCTAAGAGCCTATATGTGATACTTGTCCACAGTGAGATGAACCTATATGTGATACTTGTGCACAGTGCTAAGAGCCTATATGTAATACTTGTGCACAGTACTAAGAGCCTATATGTGATACTTGTGCACAGTACTAAGAGCCTATATGTGATACTTGTGCACAGTGCTAAGAGCCTATATGTGATACTTGTGCACAGTGCTAAGAGCCTATATGTGATACTTGTGCACAGTACTAAGAGCCTATATGTGATACTTGTGCACAGTGCTAAGAGCCTATATGTGATACTTGTGCACAGTACTAAGAGCCTATATGTGATACTTGTGCACAGTGAGAAGAGTCTATATGTGATGCTTGTGCACAGTGAAAAGAGCCTATGTTTGATACTTGTCCACAGTGCTAAGGGCCTATATATGATACTTGTCCACAGTGAGAAGAGCGTATATGTGATAATTGCGCACAGTGCTAAAAGCTTATATGTGATACTTGTGCACAGTGAAAAGAGCCTATATGAGATACATATGCACAGTGCTAAGGGCCTATATGTGATACTTGTCCACAGTGAGAAGAGCGTATATGTGATACTTGTGCACAGTGCTAAGAGCCTATATGTGATACTTGTACACAATGAGAGCGTATATGTTATCCTTGTGCACAGTGAGAAGAGCTTATATGTAATACTTGTGCACTTTGGGATGAACCTATATGTGGTACGTGTGTGCAGTTGGAAGAGCCCATATTAAACAGCACAAGTCTAACATCGGACTGTCCAATCAAATGCAAGGAACAAAATCAAGCTACAACGCTCAATGATATTGGTAAGGAATTTATAGAGGTATGATAATTAAAAAAACCCAAAGAGCTGTCATATAATTTTCTGAAAGAACACAAGGAACAACACCTCAAACACCATGGGATAGCCAGCCAGACCTACCACAAAAAAGGTTTTCTCCTAGCTATGGCAAGAATACTGTTAAATCTTTGGAAAGCGATTTAAACTTGGGAAGTGGACGGAAAGAACAAGCAAAATACAATATTGTAGTTGTAGTATTATGTATATCTATATTGTGTGGCTGACCTTTGTCAGTCATTGAGGTTTGAAGCCTACCTGACTATTCACATCTTTTTGTGTTTTCAAACAACATGTTACATAGCTAATTCTTATCTATAATTTTAGATTGTGTTTTCAAATATTATTTGGAGGTAAACATGTTTACTCTGATCTGAGTTCAAGGTCTGTTTTTTTAAATCAGAAATTAAAAATATTGTAGAAGCAACTTGTTTACTAATTTGATGGGAGAATGACTCTGGTTCTGTTATTGTGTCTTAACGTTTGATATAAATATTGTTTACTGCAGAATTACTCAGTCCATATCTAAACATCAGTCTAGAGGAATCAGTTGCGTTCAGTTATAATTTAAGAGGATTTGTTTATTTAAATTATTCATTAATTACAAAGTGCTCCATGACTTTAGGATTAAATCACTATTTTTGAACTATTCTGAACTCATTCAAGGACATTTTGGACTATAGTATTGTGATACATCACACATTAGCACATTTGAGGCTAGTGACTCATCAGCACATTGAAATTTGGAATTCATTCTGAAAGCCACTGGAATTCAATACTCTCTACTTTTGGAGTTGTATAGAACTTTTAGGACAATTTTGCGATTTCCTTCACAAGAATGTTAGTTCCTTTTTAAATTTGTAGTATGTATTCGATGGAAATAAATTATTTGTTGACTTTTACAAAACTTGTTGGTTTTCGATATTTTCTGTTACTTAGTTTAAGACCAAAGAGTAGTAGAAGTAGTAGTGCAAGCAGTTGTAGTATTAGTACGACTACCACCAATAATAATAATAATTCAAAATAAAGATGGAAAGAGTAGGACAAAACAGTATCATTCCAACTATGAACACAAATGTTTAAATTTGTAGTTTTGTTTCAATATTTACAATCTGAATGCATACCAGTTCAACCGTTCTTATGAGAGTTTACCTTTTCCGCACATTTTCTCATAATGTTTTTCGCTTTCTCGTCCCAAATTGCTGGTACTGTTATCACCCAACGAATCTTTTCCTCGTCTAGACTCAAGTTCCTCTGCCCAGAGAACCGTTCCATGCAATCGTTTTTCAGGCCTAGGATGAATTTCGACATAACCTCAAAAATAGACTTCTTCCTTCCGAAATAGTCCTCTACTTCCGGTGGGTGAATTTCTCCCTCAGATCTCTGAAGATACGAGTATTTTTAGTAAATCAATAATTTAGAACAAATTTTGAAAGGATATCGAAAGACATTAATGAGTACATTTGGGAACTGAAAGCTAACAATACGCTTTCATAAGAGATTTATCCCCCCAGTTTAAAGTACTATTACATTTCATCGGAATTTACGAAATATTATTCAGGATGAAAGACATAAGGTTTCGTTTGAAACAAAGAACAATTTAAAAACTAATTAATTTCTCCACTACTTGTATTGCTTTCGACCAGAATTAAATTAAAAAATTATCAATCAAAAGTGAAGTTTCGCATAAAAAGATTCAGAATTCGATGCACTGTTCTAAAATAGACTCTTCTGAATTTTCGCATCTCTCATCCGCAGAAATAGTCAAGATTGTTATGAAAAAACTGCAATGACAAGATCTTTATGTCAGGAAGCAAGTTGCACGGAGTACGCGAGCCCCTGTACTGACTAGATCTGGGTGGATACTCATAACATGGAGATCTAGTAGGTACACGTGACCATTATGACAGTCATTAGGAAATTACGGTATGATTTGCAAAATGTAGTACAAACAATGTCGATTTAATGCTTTGTTCTTTGATAGCTCCAGATGTTCCAATATGAAACATTATTTTGTTATAGAAGAATCTGCATATGACTAATTATCAAGCATTTTTTAAAACCTTAAAATATGTTACTATGGTTTTCTAACATGTAACAGATTTGTGATAGTTCAATGTTTAATAAAATTTCTCGGAACACACACACACACACACACACACACACACACACACACACACACAGATCAAGCACGATGCCTCAAAGACATTAACTGGCTGTTTCAAAGACTTTGCTATAATAAGGCCTGATCATCGCAAATGAATATATAACTAGCCAGCTCCAACGCGGTCGAAACAGTTGTGAAATCGGACTGTATACAACTTTAACCAAAGCGAAAGGATACGAATACACAGTTAATCATTAAACATCAGTCAAGACTGAGGCAGACTGCAGGTAAACATATATATATATATATTCCTCTTGTCTGTTTTAACCATATTCGTCTTGTCTATTGTATGGAGGCGGTCAACAGATGGTGCACAAAACTTTCCATCGACTTACAAGTAAATGAGGGCGATGACAATAAAACGTGAGACCTTGGAACGACTCTGTCTAAAAACTACGTGTCTTTGATTACATTAAATTTGGTGTGCTCATTGCCCGTGCCGAGCATGGTCTGACACCGTCTGGACATCGAGTATACATTCTTTCGTTTTGTTAACTGGAGTAACAGTGGCCATTCTTGAATGTGTGCTTGCTACAGCTAGGATCAGACCGGCAGCTTAGGTCGCCCTCTCCCGGAAATTCATTGAAAATTTAAAGCCTTTGGGACCCACCAGACATCAGGGTCCTGTCCCCTTCACCCATTCCCAAGGAAATAACCTGATATCCCAGTCTGACCCCGCCTGCAGTTAGTGACTGGCCCTACCTTTAGCTGGTTAAAATTTACAGGAGATAGTTGTCTCTTTGGAATCCTGCTATTAATCTCGTTCAATACGTTTTTCAAGCAAGACGGATAGCGCACGATTAACACACCAGTGTTAGGGTGTTAAAATGAAATTTTTGAAATTGACCCTTCTCATGTAATCTTGCCATTTATGAAACAAAGTGTCAAGAATAACGCATTTTTTACACACTCCAATTTCCAGATTTCCTGAAGATGATTTTGTTTATTGATTTAATGGACTTGAGATACTTTTATGACATAATAAATAAAGTTTATACTTACAAATTGTTTTTTTTTTTTTTGCATTTCTATATCATTTCTTGTTCTCAGTTTATTTAGCCCACCGACAGCAATATACCTAAATTGAAAATATCAGAGACAGAGACGGATCAGTTCTACAGGGCATGATGCTAACGCCTGACATACACAAAATGGCAGTCCTCCTAGGTAACCCAACAATATATGACGTCTACCCTGATATTTATGTTGTTTTGGGTCGACGTCGTTTTGCCAAATAAACGGCATTGTGTAGGGTGTTCCACGGTCGAATGATAGGGGAATTAGAATTTTCAGGAATATCTCACACACTAGGCAGCCCATATCGACACTTTTTCCCAGATTAAAGTCTAACTGATTTGGTCGGACTAGACTTAATCAGATGTCTTATTCCTAATGGAATCATATTATGACAAATGCAAGTGGACACTTTTTTAACTTAGTTTGACGTACATTTCAGTTGGTTGGAATGCAATGGGAGCCGATAAATACAGAAGCCGGTTAAAGGAGAGATAAGTTTCTTTAACGAGACGAAGCTATATAATCTCTTTCGTCAGCAGTAGTATGTTTTACTTCGTTTCGTTAAAGAAATATACTTCAACTTCAACCAACTTCAGCATTTCTTGGCTACCATCGCATTTCAACCAACTGAAATATGTCAGTGGAACATTAAAACGATGGCAGAATTTGATTTCATTAGGAAAAAGACATCAGAGTAAGTAGTCAACTTAAAGCAATTAGACCTTAATTGGTAGAAAAATGTTAATATGGGCTGACATGTGTGTTAGATATTCTTGAAAATTTGGCCTTATTTCCTCTGTCACTCGACAGGAGAACAAGGTACACAACGCCGTTTTTCTTTTTTTTTTTTTGTTAGAGTGAGACGTCAACCTAAACAGCATACATATCAAGTTAAACGTCTTACATTGTAGGACTCCTGTGGTCATTTAGGAAAGTTTTCAGGTTAAGACTGCGGGAAATACCCTTGATATTGGGGAATCAAAAGCCAAACCAGTAAGAGCCAATTGAAAAATGTGTAAAAAAAATAATAATGAAACATTAATAAATGCAACAGTTCTATTAATCGACACCATGCTTGTTTATAGAAGAGGAATTATATTTTGAGAAACTGGAAATTGCAAAGGAATGTACTCACCTCTTGGTAAAGAACCATTTTAAAATGTTTAAAGAAGAAGTATTTTTCTGCGGCTTCACCGCTGTCCTTGTCACATTCCTTAGCAAACGTCTGTTCCGCTCTATACCCGATGGCACTGACAGTACCGTCAACTTTATATAGGACACACGTTGTCGTCTTGTTAGTTGTGGCCGCTATTCCCCATCTATTGTTCATCCAGATATCATGAGGATTGGTCTTGTAAGTATCACGAAACTGGCAGGCATATCCCGAATACGTGGTGCCAATGTCAAAGGCAATCACAAGAGCAGGCTCTGTATCCATCGAAAACTGGAAAATAGATGACTAACTTTAAGTTTATTTGTGTCTGTCTGCGTGTACGTAAATTGTTCATAATTTGAACCTTAAAACATGAATAGTTTATTTAAATAGATCACCCATTAAAAGTTTGAAACTTTCAGTGCCACTGATGACGCAAAATCGTAGAGTGAAATAAAATACAAGTTCTGTTCGATATTACCTCATACCTCATACCACTCACAATGTCCTATCAACGTTAGAAATATAAAGTTAACATTTCTGTCTATCCATCTATCAATTAATCCATTCGTTCATTCATCACTCCGTCCATACCTCCTTCCAGTAATGTCATCTATCTATCTATCATTCTGATCAACGTGTACGAGATGTGTATTTATCATATAGTCGGTACAGTTTTCCTATAATATGAATAGTTTCATATTTTTGATATCACAACGTATTATATATCACTTTATGTGATTCTGATAGGTCCGAATAAGCCCATGAAATAATTGTGCAATATTCTCTTTACCCATTGGCTGCGATCGTAGGAAAACTTTTCTAACTCCGCCTGCTGAAATTTTTTGTTTTCAATGAATAATTTTAACGGCCATATTTCGACTCGAATCACGAAAAAGTATTGGGATAAATGGTCTTGTCTGTCTGAATATGGCCATTTTACCCCAACAAGGGCTTCTTATGTCATGTATAACATATCATATGAAAAACGGCATAAAACCCTCAAGACAAGTAAAACTAAGGGTACTTCTCAGTTGATAGCAGGTGTGTGGGGTCGGGGTGGAGGGACCGGTATACATGTAACATAGAATCCACCCCATATACAAGCGTGGTTTAAATGTTAACTTACAGAAGTAAATAAACTCATCTCTGTTAACAGAAGAATGTGGACATAAACCGGTCTCCCAAATGAGAGCTTTATCCAACCACTGCATATTTACGTGGTAAATGTGATGCAATTCTCACTCAAAATGAAATTTGGTTTTTACTGTTCCAAATCAAATACTGCAAATATCCGGTCACAAATACATTACTGTAAATATGGGAATTTCTGCATCTAGTAATCCTCCTTTCACATGAATATCACAACATTGTAATGTTTAGTTGTGAAAGTGACACTAGGGTAAACATGGATCGTATACTGTACTCTCTATGGTACTGTATTAAACAATGTGACATCACACGCATTGGACGTTATGTTTTGAAAAATGATTTTTTTCTGTGTAAAATGCTCTGTTTATTCGGAAGGACGCGTGTTTTTTGATTTATAGTTCATACAAAAGTATAATCTACCTTTAAACGTTATTACTAGTTCAGCTATGTTGGGGACTGTTTTTTACGCAGAAAAAAATGAAACGTGCATCGTCTGTCAGAATGAACGAATTTATTCGTTCTTCTTTCACTGTTAATCTTTTCCACTGAAATAATAACTATATGATAAAAAGAATCTCAGATGGGTAATTATTTAATATTGAATTTATGAATCTCGTTGAATAATGTTCAGCTTTTGATGAGCCTTTGCGAAGGCTTTATATGAAAGCCGATATACTACTACTACTACAACAACAACAACAACAACAACTACTACTACTACTACTACTAATATTATTATTATTATTATATCAAATATATTTATGATCATTGGCTATCGATCTCGCCAAGGCTTGCAAAAACTGGACATCATTCAACGAGTTTCATAAATTCAATATTAAATCAATACCTATTTGAGATCCTCTATATATGCATCTGTATTACAATCATAAACATTGTCCATCACATTCGATAATAGCAATGACTTAGATTGCATGCGTATGAAGTTGGATGAAAGTAAGATATTATCTAAAATAGAAGAACAACCAAAATGGAATGGTTTATCATTATACAGGATCGGGATTGGGGGGGGGGGGGCCGCGGAAGCTAGTTCTCGATCTGCAGCATCGTTATAATTACCTAAAGAAAAAACATCCAATTAGGAAACAGTAAAAGTTAAAACTATAAGTAGTGTGTGTGTGTGTGTTGATGGGTGAATATTCAAAGTCGAAAGAGAGTTACAATTTGGAAAAAAAATTAATTCGATGCACTTGGTGCTCAATCGCCTGAATTATCCGACCACACGTCCCCATTCTGTCCCTGACACACAACCACAGCCACACCCATACCCACACCCACACCCCCTTCTAACTGTCAGAGATATAGCCCCATCCCATTTCAAAGTTAGAGATATGCTGAGATTCTTTGTCACCTCGTCGGACATAGAGCAGCAACAAGGGGGTGGGAGTCGCAAAGTTCAGATTGTTGAGCACCCAACTGTAGGTGAGAAACCCCACCCCCTTTGAGCCCTAGTGTGCCTTGTATATTACCCACGTGACGATAATAAAAAATGTAATACATTTTGCAGAGAATAATTAGATCCTATCAAATTAAAATTTTAAACTTATATTCATATATATTTTCAGTTATTATATATTAAGCTTTAACAACATTTACAAGCAAAATAAAATAAAATAAAAAGCAATTTAATGGTGCCCGCCATACTAAAGACAAAGAACAACAAAGTTAATAAAATTACAAGAATAGAATTGGTACTATAAAAAGTACCAAAGTGGGTGTGAGTGAAAAATTATTGCATGAAACACGCTTTACTGTATATTCAGTTTACGAAATCAATCCAAATTAAAGATGTATATCTTCATTTAAGATTATAGCTAGTTGTAAAGCTGAAGATCTCTACTCAGAATGAATCAAAAGGAAATTACAGTGAATAGTATATCTCGCCTGCTTGGCATAGTCAGAATTATGAAAAGTATGTTATTATTACCACATTTTAAATACGAATGAATGCATGAAACTGTATGACCATACCTAAAACAGCGTATGTGGAAATGAGCTACAGGCACTACTAGTGCATGACACACTTTGTTAGAGCAATTATGACCGCTGACGATCGATCGATCGATCGATCGAGATCGAGAGAGAGAGAGAGAGAGAGAGAGAGAGAGAGAGAGAGAGAGAAGCACAAACGTTAACTTAGTAACACAAAGATGATCCCCACGATCCCATTATAAAACAAATGACTTGATTAATCGGTTCCTCTAAAATTTGCAAATCAAAACGGCTCCTTGGAGAATACATTACTCTGCATTGAAGTAACTTTAATTCCATTGGTGACAGCAGTAGTTTATTACCACATAAATTAACTTGCAAGCATAAACACACTCAGTGAACACACTCAGTGAATACCGGCTATTTGCCGTCCCCCACCCCTCAGAAAAATAATGCAAAAGAAGTCCAAATACATTATATCATCGGGTACACCATTTTCCTATTCTAACAAAATTCCATCTTGCATCTATATCAGAAAGACAGTCCAATATTGTCGGATACGCCATTCTGCTATAACGGTAAACTTGTCTTTCTACCAATGAGATATGCAACCCAACAAGAATTACTGTTTTACTTTAAAAAGTAAAAGTCTCGAAATACCCCTTTTAATAACATCTCTTGTAAAACTTTACAAATCGATAAAATACGAGCCTATTTGTTATCACTTAGCAACATAAAATCAACAAACCATCCGTAGACGAGACTAATAAAATTCTTTGTTTTAAGTTTGTGTAAGACATACATGCTGAGATTATAAATGCATTTTCCTACATATAAGACCACGAAACTGATACGCATTCTACTTACCAACGCGATTTCCAACTAGATCAATGCATTAAAGAGTCATGTTCTACTAACCTTTGGAATTCCCCATCCACCTATTTTAAGTAACTAGTGAGATTTAGTTTTGCATTTCGTGTTATGGAACGTGACATTATGGGTTTGATTCTTGTCTCCTTCAGCTGTGTTGGTCAAACATAAAATAAACAGCACATTACATACCTGACGGTGCCTCTATTTATTGATAAGTAGATACTAATTTTAATCGGGTCGATTTTAATCAGATTTGACTTACCATGAACTCGTAACGTGGCAAAATAGAAACACGCACAGTAAATAACAGAAGAGCGGCACACCATTATTTTACACGAATCTCATCTCACATATATTATATCTTCCCTAAAGTATGTATATCAGACATCTATTGGAAATATTCTACTATATCTATAGCTTTAAGAAGTCAACATAAAGTGTATATTTCTTAAATACTTTTTTCTCCGCATATATGCATTCATTTGTCTTCACAGCATATATGAATATGTTGGTAAATCTGTATTCGTTTCTTTAGTATGTTGTGTACAATCACACAGGCAATGACTATAACATGAGCCGTATTGAATGCATATCTTTAAGAACTGAATTTGCAAGTACGAGTATCGACACGCATGTTCAATCAATTATGTTTGTGATACCTCAGCTATTCACGGTTGTATGCATGTTTGTAATTTTAATGTACGTTCATAAGTCATTTGGCCCAAACTTATTAATGAACATTATAATTTCTTTAATTCTCTTGGAGTCGTTTATCGATAGGTTTTAGGGCCTATGTTAAATCGATGGATTTATAGAACGGGCCATCACGTATTGATTCAGGACAATAATTCGGTGTAAAACTCCTCTCTGTATGGGGGTGGGTGGGGGAATAGTTTCAAACTTTGCACATGCTGAAAAGATGTGTAAGACATACTTGCTGAGTACAATTGTAATAAATGTACTCATTGCATCTTCATCATTAGTCAAGAAAGCAGGCCATGTAATATTTACTTACTAATTCCATTAAGATGCACCCATGTATTTACTGTATTATTGAATTTACTCAATGAATGTATCCACTGAAAAGGGGAAGAAAATACATTTATCCTTGTCTGCATTGAATGTATCCACTGAAAAGGGGAAGAAAATACATTCATCCTTGTCTGCATTAGAGGAAGATTATAAATCTGCACATAAACAGGAAGATAATTATTGGCAAACTTTGATTCACAATTTCTAAAACTCCTGGGCACAATACGTGGAATGAGTTACGTATATAAATATATTGCACGCATTCTAATTCTCCTGTATCGTTTTATGTTTCGTATGGCAAGTGAAATTGATTTCTATATTTGGGTCTTATTCACACAAAGCAACACTGACAGTCCTCATCAATCACTTGCAATTGCGTATACTCTACTTTCGGTTTGCTAAGTACTTTCCGCAGTCTAAATATAGTTTCTATTTCTATAACCAATTCATCTAAAAATTTATGTTTTCATTCTAGGCTTTCTACAAATCAAACAGAAATCACAGAAACACAATGCAGCAAAATTGTCAAATATTACATGCTTTACAGTATTATGGAAAAAATAGTGATGCGTAATGACTTCATTACAGTCCTACTGACAAAAATCAGTTCAACCGCAGGGAAACTTAATACGTTATTAGACAATACATTTTGAGGATATTACCGCACTAAGTAGTGAAATGTGTTATTTGAGGTCCTTCTGTATGAATTCTCGCCACTAGCTATGTTAAATGAAAACATAAGAAGATTCTTATCCCTCCAACTTTCGTTTTATGCAACGATTCTGCGATGTGAAAATGAATGAAGGAAAAATGCACAACTGTGTGTAACAATAAAAATCCAAGTTGTATACATGATTGTACAATACCTTTTGAAGATCTATAGCGATGTGCACCTTCTAACAGCGGTTAGAACGCAACCCTATATTGTCCTTGAGTGTAGATTGCAAGACCCACAAGTTGAAACAGGAAGTAATATTAACATATTTAACACGAGCTAAGCATGAACTAAGCGCAGTTTCAGTTTCAGTGTATGGCTCAGAGCGCACACCCAATGAAAGAAAATGTTTAGAAATATTATTTGCACCGTAAAAGTCTCTTTAATGCAGTTACATCTGAACTGATAATGGGCGTAGGGGTGGAGATGGGAATGGAGTGGTAGAGTTGGTGTCATGGGTAAAATCGCCTGATTTTTCTGTAGACCTAACTACTGTTGACAAGAGGTCTTACTAAACAGAAATATCATGCTGATAATACTTCATCTTTCTTGCTGAATTTAGAAAAACTCTTCTGGGGTTCATTTACGTTTTTAACTGAAGTAAACCGGTACATTTGTTTGTCTTAAGAGTTTATGAACTCATCCCTGTACACGTTTAGTATTGTTTCGCATATTTGGAAATTGTTTTCTTTTCTTTCAAAGACATCTTTGAACATGACAGACCTAGTTATTGTTGTGCATATCTATATTATATGTTTAACTTTTTCCATGATTGTAGATAGTACAGATCATTTGTAAATAATATACTACATAGATAACTTTTCTTCCATGAATGTAGATTAGCACAACAGAAAATTCAATACAGGAATCCATTCGGAACACTCTATACTTTTGGAGTTCTGATAGAACTTTTAGGATTATTTGGGATTTAATTCACAATACTGTAGGTTCATTTTAAATTTTAAAATTTTAATTTGCATTGTAGGGAAATAAATTATTTGCTGAATATTACTAACTTGGTTTTGTTTTTTTCCGTTATTTTAGTATATGACCATAGAGTGGTAGCAGAAATAGGGGGAGCTCGCCCGGGATATTCAGATATATTAAAAAATTGTCTTTTGAAATTTAAATCGACCTTGCTTCGGAATTTTCATTGTTCCTGGTAAAGATTTTAATGTCACATATTCGAGAAATCTTTAGTGAGAATAGCATGATTTTACAATGTCATCTGAACTGGAGAAAATTGTTTCATATCCTACCCAGGAAGGGTTAGAGTCTTTAAAAACAAACGAGTTGCTTGAGCTTGCCAGACATCATGATCTTCCTGAAACGAAGGCTTCTTTAACGAAGAAAGATATAAAGCATGCTTTGATTCAGTATATGGTGGAAAAGATTTTTTATTGTAGTGTTTTGGGTTTCTTAGTAAGTCTGTATCTGGTTTTGATTGGAACGCAGAAGAACGACAGTTAAAAACTCTCAGATTGAAACAGAGTTAAGAAAACTTCAGCATCGGAAGGAAATTATGAAAATGCAGACCAGAAAGACTTAAAGGAAACACGAATGCTGAGAGAAAGAGAAGAAAAAGAAATACAAAGGCAGAAAGATAAAAAAGAAAAGAAATACAGTTTGCATTGAGAGGAGAGGGAGAGGCAAAGTGAAAAACAACAGAGAAATAAAAATGCAAGGAGAGAGAGAGAGAGAGAGAGAGAGAGAGAGAGAGAGAGAGAGAGAGAGAGAGAGAGAGAGAGAGAGAGAGAGAGAGGAATGCAATATAGATTATAAGAATTGAATTAGAAGAGGCAGGCAGAGCACGCCCCCGGCTCCCTCCTCTTTAGACACAAGCTCTGGTTTTGATGTTATCAGAAATGTCAAATTAATACAACCTTTACACGAAAGAGAAGTTGATACAAATTTTTTTTTTTACTGGGAAGATTGAGTTATAGTGACGTAGGTTTTGGTCAGGTGTGATTTTATTGCAACATAGGTCAGGTGGGGATGTATTGCAAAAAAGGTCAAGTAGGGATGTATTACGTCACAGAGTCGTGTGAATGTGTACAAGAAGGAAGAAGTAAACAGTTATTCGTTCCTATTTATATCTAATGTCAGTCTTTTAGTTGTGCTCGGTTATAATTTGAGAGGAGGTATATTTTAAAACTGTTCATTGGAATTTCAAAGTGCTTATTGACTTTTGGACTAAAATATTAATTTGGGATTATTGTGAATACATTCAAAAACATTCCGGACAATATCATTATGATACATCAATACTGTTGGCACATCGATACATTCAAGACTATTGTTACATCAGCACAGTGAAGATTGGACTTTATTCTGAACGCCACTGGAACTCATTCGGAACACTCACTGTTTTTGGAGTTATGCTAGAACTTCTACTACAATAGGGCTATTTGGGATTTAATTCTCTAAACCAAACTGTTAAGTTCCCCTTAAATTTTCAGTGCAGAGGTATGCAAAACGAGCTCGTGATAATGATGCTGACCAGGACATTGTTCCTTCAGCTGACACATTATTGGTCAGTCGTTTGATGAGGTCAATTTTTTTTTCCTTTAGCTGACACATTATTTGGTCAGTCGTTTGACGAGGTCACTTTTTCTTTTCCTTTAACTGACACATTATTTGGTCAGTCGTTTGATGGGGTCACTATTGCTCCTAGTATAGAAGCAGCAGAGGGGGTGAACAGACCAATGGTCGAAAATCCGAAAAGCGTCAACACTTCTTTTTCTTTAAGACAAAAAAAAGCGTTGAAAAAATAAAAAAAGCGTCGACACTTTTTCAACCCCCCCAAAATTCGCGTCGACAAATTATCGTTTACACATATGTGGTCGCACCCTCTCTGCTGCTGTGGTTTTTATCCAAATATTGTATCGAGTCCGTTACGATATCTTGACCTCGGATCATGTAAATTTATTGTTATAAAACCAAACGGGGTAGCTTGTGCTTTTGAAAAAAAGTGTTTAAACTTAATCATATCCATATCCCCTGAACACCAAGTATAATATATATTTTGCAGCGTATGATTATCAACTCCGTTAAAAACAACTAAAATATTACAGTTATCTCTGATCACTTTAGGTATTTGTGCATAACGCTGTGTAACATAAATCACGTCTGTATTTTTATGTCTACCTCGAGAAAATATTCTAGCTGGATTTGATTGTTTGTCCAGCATGACATCGTCGTACACTACTAAATTATTAATACTTCCATCAAGGTCATCTACAGATGGCGCTTCATCAATATCAGTTATAAAGTCAATAACGTCACTGTCTTCATTTAACGATTTTGCATTTTCATTAAAATCTTTAAGTACTTCATAGCATCGCTGGTCATCTACAGATGGTGCTACTAAATACAATTTATCCCACTTCAGCCATCTCATGATTAGATTAAGCAATAATTGTGTCTTCCCACTTGCTGATGGACCTATTATTATCATTCTGATAGAATTCGGTAGCGCTGGGTGATGCTTTACTGGTTCTTGTTTTCGTGTCGCCGAAAAGTCAATTATATGCATATAATAAATAATATGAATTTATATTGTGTTCGATGCAGGGCATCCACGTCCACCACTGGATTAACAACAATAACAACAAAAAATAAAAGACGCGCACTGACAGGTAAATGTAAAAAGCGTGGCACAAAAAAATATAAATTTATTTCAAGTATAAAGACAGGCGGTGATGCTGCTACGGCGTTGGGAAAATTACCAGGATTACCGTGGGAGAAATATCACGGGGAAAAACACTTACCGGGTTATAATTATTGTGGACCAGGAACTCGTTTAGATATTCGCCTTGATAATCAAGATCAACCTCGGCCTGGTGAATATCCCGTAAATGGAATCGATCAAGTATGTTACGTTCACGATATCGCTTATCGAGATAAAGATTTACAACAACGACATCTCGCCGATATAAAATTAATTCATGCCATAAATAATGTAAAAAATAAATCGCTTCGAGAAAAATTAGCTGCTTTCTTAGTAAAAACTGGTATGAAAGGTAAAATAATGTTAGGGGCTGGGTAATTAATTATATAACTGTTATAATGGAATCCATTTATTATTCCCCAAGAGGATATTGGAAGGGTAAAGCAGCGATTAGTAAACTTGCTGAAGCTGCAAAAGTCTCACGCGCTGTTGCTGCAGCGTGGTTAGCACGACAGGCAATATGGCAAATCTATCTACGTCCACCTAAAAAAATTCAGTACGCGTATTTTGATGTCAGCGTCCACAATGAAGTTCATCAAGCAGATATTTTGTTTTTTCCACACGATACTATTAAAACACGTGGACGTAAATCACGCACATACAAATACGCGTTAACTGTCGTTGATGTTGCAAGTAGATATAAAGAAGCGGAGCCGCTATCAACAAAGACAGCAACTGAAGTTGCATCTGCGTTTGAACGAATTTATCAACGAGGATCAGGACTACAAGGTGG